>VOMN01053635.1:0-11634 GCA_014899125.1 Orchestia grillus | reverse complement strand
TACAGTCTACTGAAGATGAGCGGTGCCTAGCTCGAAAGCTCCAGAGAAAAATCTGTTTAAAATTAAACCTAGTAAGTTTTCCTTGCCTTTACTCCGGGTTTTTAATTAGACTGAAATTCCCCCGAAATAAATATTAGTAAAACTTATACCATGGATCTGAGATCTCCGTACAGCTCGTTTTATCTTAGTTTTCTTGTCATTTTTCTAGAGCTCACACCGTTCAGATCCAAAACGTTAACCCTTCCACAACTTCACTGAAATTCTATCAGCGCCAAAAACGAATTGGCAAGGAAAACTAAATCCATCCTGTCAAAAAATCAAATTAATTGAAATTTGAGAGGATTGACTGGAATACATATCGAAAAGAATCTTTGAATGTTCAGTTATACCCTGTATAGTGGGTAGACTACATCCTACTGGTTTTATTCTGACGGATAAGACACGCAAAGAAACCTGGAGACCTCAAACAAAAACGTTGAATACAACTCGGGGTTCAGCGGTGTGTCTTATGTTGGGAAGTGCTCATGCATTTCAGATCTGAATTTGAAAACCTTTAGAAACTCGACAGGAGCAGACAAGCGGCTAAGATTGTAAAATAAATAGTCTATAGAAATAATGGGTCATGAATGGTGTAGACAAATCAAGCATGGAATAGCTAAGAAACAGCACCCAGCTAAGACAATTCCATTTCGAGTTCAAGCTACGTAGATAACATAGTTCGAGCTATATTTTCGTGGAATGTTTCGAGAGTTTTCAACCCGTGTTAACTCTTGGAACCAACTACTGTAGAAGATAAAAAACTTCATTTTTAGTACTTTATGCCATTTTACTTCCATGAAGGAAAACATTCCTCAAACTATAAAAGATTTGAACGCAGTTTACGGGGATTATTCTCTATCTGAAAGAACTGTAAGGAAGTGGCTTACGAAATTCCTAACTTGATACTGTAGCCTTTCGATTCGATAAAAAGCGACCTGGCTGAGCATCCTCTCCAGACGATCAAATTAACCCATCGAGAATAACCCACATCACACAACCCGAGAATGTTAAAATCCGCGGTTCATTAGATGTGGTAAAGCTTGGGTTCGCAAATCGCTCCATTTGGGTGCCACCTGATGAGCGAGGAAACCATTCGGATTGTAGCTTTCTGACTTGCTTTGTAAACTGAATGAACACGTGCCGGTTTTAAAAAAGTCACAAATGAATTGTTCACCTCAACGTTCATAGAAAACGATATATTAGTAAGTGGCACGAGCCTCTGTAAGACTGTAAAAGTCTTACAGAGCCTCTGTAAGCCACCCAATAAGCTGAACTTTACCAGAAAATTTTTTGCCTTGACTGGTTGGTATGGAATTCCGTTCCCGAGCTCCTCGCATGTAACCAGATAATTCTGAGAAACATTACTCACAACTATGAGTTGATAAAAGCAATGTAGTTCAAACAAAGTCCAGAATTGATAAACAGGAAAGGTTTATTTATCCGAACAAAGGAAGACGATAAATTTCATCGGATGCCAGACCAAAATGACTGCGGCCTGGCTGCTATGTCACTCCAACTTCCATATTCACCAGATGCTTTTCCTCCAGTCCCTTACAGAAAAATGTCAATTGAAAGGATTTCCATCCTCATGAACAACTTTCATGGACATCTCTATGAAATCTACGCCACGAGACAACCGGAACTCTGGCAAGAGGCCATTTGCACGTCCATGGAGATTCAACTACGAATCGTGCAACCAAAGTGTTCATAATTAGTCGAAAGAACTCGATGCCTTGGACCGACTTATTATCAAAAAAAGGCACAAAATTGCCGGACTTCATTATTGCAATAGATATGTCTCAACAGGTTTAGTATTCATTATATTCCGGGACAGAACCCCCCAGCTCAGACGTCGCTCCAAATCCATTTACACAATTTGCCTTCACCCACAAGTGAAATTTAATGAATCATTTACAATTTAATTTTCAACGACCCACTATTCAGTTGTCAAATAATGCCCGAGTACTAGCAGTGAATATTATAAGAAACCTTCTGTAAATCACCAGATTTCTTTGAACAAGATAAGCTCTGAAATTAGCAATTCGCTTCTTTCTCAAGAAACCTGCAAGATACACACCTAGGTGCCCAGACAGCAACAGTAACCTGTTCGTAGGTTCCCCTCTATACCACAACTGGACAGTTCCGGTAATACCGTTCGTGCGCTCAGAGGTTGTAAGTTTCATTTTACAAAACGCAGCTATTACATGAAAGTATTTTTCTCCACGTCAGAGACAAGCAATGTCGGGTGCACTGATGTACTTTATACCTCAAAGATATCCTTTCAATACTGATCGTTCAGGACACGGTCAAGTAGTATGTAAGCTCTATGAGGATGTAATAAACCACAAGTTTTTCGTTTTTTCATTTATTCGGAATGAAGCGAGTACTTCTCCGCAGGCGATCTGTAAAGAAAAAGAAATATTCATCAACAAGCGTCTAACTCGAGGACAGCCAACTCATTTAGGCCTAGTTCTCAATTGCCAATCTTTCAACTTCCTGAGAAGATACAGAACACGAGAAGTGCAAGATACTTTCGTCGCATTTTCATCACTAGTACATAAAATTTATTCGGGGCTTCGATATCCATTTAAGACATTACTTCTTTATATTAATTATTAATGGCATTACAATTTCAACTTTCCCATTCGTTCTGATAACACATGGATGCAAAAAATATACACGCAGCAATAGCAATACTATTTCAAATCTCAACTCATTTTTTCATTCAACATCTTTGCATAACTGGTTCAATTCCCATAGCCACTGGCGCTTAGTAGGAAGTAGCTCATAGCGAGCATTCAACTTAACGGGAAATATGTTTCAAAGTACAGTATCTTTTTCATTAACGTCGCACCATCAGCCAAACGTGGTGGTAAAGGGTTGCCAATAAAATTTGACTAAAAACGTACTTCTACACTATTTTCGCTAGAAGGCTGAAATAGGAGATTTGTTAAAAGACAAGACCTAAACTTTGATTACATTCTATCATTCATCAATAATAATTTAGTATTCATCATGCGGTCGGCACTGCTCATTTTCTAGGACAAAATAATAACCTCCGGCCCTCATTCACGGCGAGATTTGTTCATGTGGTTCAAAATGCCTCGAGTAAAATGAGCAGTTTTTTGCACATAACCAAGTCAATAAAATTAACTCAAATGATGAATGAACACCTTCCGAGTCCCTATTCAATGGTATCAGTCACCAAGATTACGGAGAACCTCACCTCTAGAAAATAATTAAATACAGAATACATTAGCTGTGCAGTGTATATGCGAGTACGTGTGCAGTACGTCCCGTTCGCTCTCCTTTAAAATATCTGAACATTCGGATGGCGGAAACTTGGAACTGAAAAACTTTTAAGTGACCGACCTCCGTTCATGTCGGGTCAGCAATCAGTTCTTATGTTTGAAGCTGCGAATTATCTTTGAATCTGGATTATTTTCACGTTTAAAAATTCAGTTTGATTTTACAGCTTCCTTTTCCAGCATTCCTTGTACATTCAACTAAATACCTCAACTTTACTACATCCAATAGTGTATGGCCGTTACAATTAGCTGCTCGATAATTTATTTCAATACATTCAGAAGGGTATGATATGGAAAGAAAATAGGCTATAGATGAGGCAGTAACCTCAACAGTATAGGTTGACGAGCCTAACCCTACGCTATGCCCTCCAGAGAGAAACTTTAAACCTCAGCGTCTCTTGTACTTGTGTGACATTAAAATAGTAGATAGATATCACTAATCACGGCACCACTTTCAACAGTGGTTCGCGAAACAGCTGTAAAATCTGATTTGTGAAAGAAAAATTGTATAATCAAAGAAAATGCTCATGATATTAATCGTTCTAACGGTGCTGAGCCAAATTCTGGAACCCTACATTTTTCTTACTCACTAACGAGGAAGTCAAAAGACACGAGAAAACAGTGAGAAAGGACATATGCAACGCCTTGACTTCGAATAAAATTTTGCGATGAAGAGCCCGCTGATTAGCAAAATTATCTAGGCAGCAAGACTGGTATAGAATACCAACACATTGGAACAATGTATTTATCACTTAGGAAAACCCAATTTGGCGTATTTAGAGGTGATGGTGAAGCGAGTACGAAGGAGAACTAGTCAAAGTCTGAAACTATTGACCTTATGTTGGGAAAGAAACCTTATGTTTGGTAGGGTGACTGTATCCAGCACATAACCAGAGCAGGGCACGCCACCCCACGGACGCCTAAATGATGAAGTTAATGCCGCTGTGTCCAGGCATGCAATGCGAAAAAAGAGTCAACTGGTTGGAAAATTAAGGAATTTAAAATCCTGTTTTTACGCAGGAAAATGCGCCCTGCCACAAGGTAAAGCTGGTGATCAATCCTTTGAGGGAACAAGGTATTTAAGGTTTCTTTAATCACATCTTTTGTTCACCTTCCTTTACCTCGGAAAACTTATGGAAGACCAAATTTATCAAGACGAAAGATCGAACAAGTGATTTGTGGCTGAAATTGCAAAAGAAATGGGCGATGATTAGAGGTGACTAGTGTACAGATATAGCGAAATCATCGCTAAAACTACACAGAAAAAATGAAAATTAAATTAGGCAAAGTCTAACTACAAGGGAGCGTTGATACGCGGCAGTGATTGACAAAGGTTGCAGAACTAAATATTGAAAAACGTTGGCGTTGTTTTGCATTCATATTTAATTAAAAAATCGAGTAGCTTCCATAATTTATCTTCATTCTAATATTTCTAATGACCAGATATTTTGCAAATATTCAAGTACAATGAGGGCAAAAGTTCACAGTAATAATTCCAGATTAACTGCGCTCATACTTTCAATTCTAGTTTATATACACAATTTTATAAGGGACTGTATCTACCTGGGCCATATAGTAAAAATATGTCTTAAATATGGAGTACTTTAGCGATCGATAACAAGCTTTCGCAGTACATAATTGCCATGTATTTGGTGAAAATTGGCTCTATGAGCCATCTTATATCGTGCGAGTTAGCTTTTTGCTGCTTTAATATAGCTTATAAAACTCACCAGATCTACTTGGACCTCGCCCTCATCTTCCTGCGCTTCCGCTTCAGCCTGCGCATACGCTTCTTACGCCACTGCACACAAACAAAATTATTAGAACACCGAGTTAAATTCACCAGATGACCACTAGCACAAGTACAAATAATAATGGAACAATTAAAAACACCCTCGAGACAAGCCCTACAGCCAGTGCAAACAATTCTGTGAACGAGTTACTGGGCTCAAAATGATTGCTAAAACAAGTTAGCAGGCTAACGTTCTCTAATGTACAAGTAATTTCTCATCAAAAATGATGCAAGAAATAGAAAAATCGTAGGAATAAGAAAAACTGAAAACAAATCCCCTTCGATTAAAATCACAATTTATTAACAAAGGGATGTGCTGAAAGTACACTTGTCTCAGGTACACAAAAGGATTGAAGATATCAGCATTGGCAGTAAAGAAATTTCAGTCATAAAATCGACCTTTGAGTTAGTGATGTCTGTTATGCAACGCAGATTGAAACGGAGTAACAATCACATGCAAATCTATATCATTTAGATATTAAAACCTAAGAACTGATTAACCAATAGTTTTGCTCAAAATGCTGCTTTTGCTGATATTGAAGCAAAAATATGCTTAGTAAGTTACTATAACTACCATTATTCAAATTTCAACAAGACATATGGCTATTGAAAGCCAGGTTGTCAGTGACAGCACTGAGCAAGCTAACAGTTCCTTCATGTAAACTAATTTTGCCTTCACAATGTTTATCTCATCACATTGAATGAAGCCAGTTAATATTGAAACTGCAGTCTGTTCAATAGATTAAATTTAGCCCAGTATCAATAAAATTAGAAGTAACTGCATCTACTCAATTGCAAAAAATTAAATCAGCTGTCTTCAAACCAATAGAGCTGTTAAATGAATAAATCCATCTTACTCTGAGCCCCTCCACAATCCAAGCAATACAAAAAGATTAATTTTTCGTTTGGAAACATGCTATTACTAATATGATTAATTTAGAATGAGGTATTGTTGAACACAACTACCAGACAACTCAATGCAGCATGAACACAGCCATAAATAACAGCCTGTCACATTGAGTGTATTTATGCACTAAACTATGGCTCTTAACTAGAGTCTTTTGAACAAGCAAGTTCAACACCCACTTTAATGAATATTAGGCTATAGCTTTAATAAGAAAGCTAAATTTTGCATGAACTCTTCTACAAAATGACCAATGAACTCCTGAAATAATTCAATCTCCTACATCGATGAAGATAATTTACACCTGAGCTAAACAATAGAACTAACTCTGAGAATGCAATGATGAAGTTTTGACCATTTATTATCCCAACAATTCTAAACAAAATTAATTACATTTTAATTTAGAATGAGCAAGAATTTGCAAATTTTCATCAAAGTCATTTATACTAAATCATCTGAAAATATACATGGGTATACAACTGCCATATTACCTGCAATGGTCAAATACACATTATAAACAAAAACCATGTTGATCTAAGCACACTATTAGTAGTACTGAAGCTGGTTATTTCAACTTTTTTCATGCACCACACAATGGGCAAGCAATCTATAAAATGAGCATTTTAAATTACTGCTTCACAGGAAGCAAAGATGAGTATTACAGCAGCTAAATCCTGATTTAAGCCCCCACTACGTGCACAAAACGCACATACTACACACGATCTACAATCTCAGTGAATGCAAAAGTATCTTTTAATATTTTCAAACTATATCTCTTATTACTGTGATAATATTTTCATTAAAATTTTCAGAGTTGACCAATGAGTAAATTTGAAATCTCAACTTCCCAACAATCCTATCCTTATTCAAAGATTACAATCAAGTCTAAAACTGGAGCACGATGTTTACATTCAATTAGTGCCTGACATTGTTGAGCCAGTGCTTGCAATTGATTAAACAACTAAAATAAAATAAAATTACAATTAAAAGCAATCAAGTAGAAAAGATTAGCATAGGCTACTCTCGGCTTACCTTAGCCCTCATTCTCCGTCTGTCAAGTGGAGAATACTAAAAATTGAGACCTGAAATGAAAAAAGCATAAATGAAATACAATCCATGAATAGCACTAGTTAAAGTGGTCATTCAAAGCAAAAACAATGCTACCTGACTTGACTCATAATTTGAAACATAGTAACAACTCACAGCCCTAATACTACTTAGAAGTTTAGTTAATGGTACGTTTTACAATATCTACCTAGCAATTCTTGCATTTTGCAATTTCTGTACAAAACATACTGATAAATTTAAGAAACCAATTCCATAATAACCCTTCTAGATTCTAGTACATCTTGATTTCAAGTTTCTCCCTTTCCTTTCTTTTAGGAAAATAACATTTCTGAAATGTGATACCACTAAAATTTGCAATATTGACAAGAAATAGCCAAACTACAAACCTTTACAGGAATCGCAAATCCAGAATAATTATAATTTATAGGTTAAAGTTTCCTAGCCACACTACAAGCTATCCTCAAATTAGCATTTGGACTTTAGAATATAGAATAAATACACAGGTGCGTTCCTGCATAAGATTAACTGCAAGTAAATACAGCAAGTTTAAGCAAAAAGACAAAATAATAATCAACGATGAAGAAAATAATCAGTAAAAATTCATGACGATAAAAAAACTAAAGTGGGTACAAAAGATGAAAGACTGAAAGGCTTAACTATTGCCGGAATAACGTCACAGTCCCCACAGTATAGGATAGACACACCCAACCTATGCCTATTACCTACTCCATCTAATGCCCCCAAAGGGAATTTAAATGAAACCCTTCAATGTCCCAGAAGATTATGTGGTTTTACTTCATAAGGATCTGCTACAGCATTACCTAAACAAATAAATGCAACCTGACTGCACACAAATTGCAGCTAGGTTTTCATTCAAAGCAAATAGTAGTTAATGCTAAGCAACAAAACATTTTGGTTTCTCTTATTGATGGGTAAAATGATATCCATACACTAAGAACTAAAATTTCTATGAACAATGACTGCACTTATTTCACATTTCAGGACAGGTCTCTTACATTCACCTAAAACTTCCTGGAATATAAATTTATGTAAGATACACTCATGATCACTTTAACGGATAATCATTACAGATAATCTTCACACTCCATAATACTATGGAGTGCAGGATATTTCACCAGGCTAGGCAAGTATATCTAGCATTGTACATTAAAACTTCATAGACCTAAATTAATAGCAGGCCTTCAAGTACCTATTAATAGAATTCAAAGAGGTAAAAAGTGTGAATATAATAAAACCACCATTTGGCGGCAGTTTGATGACAGAACCTAAACAATATATCTGAATTAAAGCTTACATGGTATGGCTGCATGTTTTAAAAACCAAAAACCAATGAAGTCTTGGATATAGGGCTGAAATGGCATAGGAAAGATGTATGAAAATGCCAACTAATAATTTCAATGCACACTTTCCTGTAAATTTCAGTTGAATAGTTTATAATGCAATCTCTATATGGTGTAAACTCAATTGATGCAATCTATCAGACATATACTAAAAGTTTTACATGTAGCAATTCTGTAGATATTATTAACCCTGAACTACAGTAGGTTTTAAAACGCACAAGTATTCAGAATTCTCAACTTGAGAGCACTGCACCTTTTAAAATTCACCATGATCTATAATTGCTTTAAGAAAATCCATCAAGTCCAGGAATGATTCGGATTGAAGCTAGGGAAGTAATTGTTGATAATATTGGTCTATTAGAGTTACACAGAACCCAAATTCAATTACTAGCCATTCATCAAACCACCATTATTTACAGTAATTACATTCTCGATGGGTGAATGGCACGCAATGTACAAGTTTCACAAAGAGAATTAGACTGGAAATAGATGTGAAGCGCTACGCTCTAAAATACAAACTCAAAATAGAACTGGAATCATACTCTGCGCAAATACTCATCTTACAACAACTTTGGTCTATCCGCAAGCACAAAAATAACACATGGACACCAATGTCATAGACGGAGGGAACTCTTAATACTTATGTATATAGATCACACATAAAAGACAGAATACGAGTAAACTCTGCACATAGCTATTTTTTCCACAGAGAACACGATGTACAGTAACATAAAGAACAAATCGCATTAACACTTACCACAACGATAAGTGTACCACGGTACAGCGACGTTATAAGTGTGATCTGAAAGACCCACGCGATCAAGACCCCACAAAATGTTGCCAGAAGTCTATTCTACAATTTGAAGAAACTCCATTGACATTCAATTATTGTAAAACAAATAGTTTTTGGAACCGATGAAAAATTATTTCAACTAATTCAGTAGTCAAATTCAGTAGTTTTTATTTAGGTTGCATTAATTATAATATCTTCAAAAATTTTGTTATCTAGATGTATAAGTAGACCCATTCAAAATTATACACCGCTGCTCTCAAAAAAGTACTTTACTGATCACTGGATTCGAGTATTGATTTAGGTTTATTCCTATTATTACCAAATTTAAAAAAGCAATGAAATCATGTCAGCTGAAGATCGGAATGACTGGAGTGCCGAATGTCGACATCGGTGTCGGCACCCCGCTCAACACTGGAATAAATGCTAAAAATGTGAATAGAAACATTTAAAAATATTTATTTATAGAACGAACCAGTATTTAGAGAAAGAACCAGTGTTTATGAAGGTTTGTATGAAACGAAGTCAACTCGCTATTTGCTCGATTGCAGACTCATGTTGCTCGTACATTAGGGCTTCTCAGTCGTGTTAGATCATGGATGCTTGTAGTGACAAAAATACGTCAGACAAACGAATGGATAAATATGCAAAGCGGCTGCAACATCATATAAAGAGTGGCTTAGAAGTAACTGACCCTTGCGTTGATGAGTAAATAGGATACTAAATTGTAAGGCGCAGAAGTAACTTACTCTTTTAATTTGGACACCACATTTTAATAGGACACCTTACAATTTGGTATCCTATTTACGATCATCAACGCAAAGATCAGTTATTTTTGGGACACCCTGTATTACTTGATGCTATTTCTGATGGATTCCTATGCAGTGAGTGGAAGTGTTAGCACACACACAAAGATAAATTTTAGGATGGTAGGAAGTATGTACATCGTTACATGCATATATTCAAGATTACCAGGCTATAAACACAATATTCATATTTTTACTTTTGTTACATAGGCGAGGTTTACTTCAGCAATTTTCCTATAGTGTAATCCTTCATCAAGAAGTCCAATTATTTGCCTTGGAATAGCTTCAGGTATTGCTTTGATTTTCGGCAATGTATTTACTGAGCATCCATCTTCAACGAAATCAGGAGTTATATTGACAGTGCTGAGCGTTGTTTGTTTACAATATATGTGATTCTGAAAGTTTTTGGAAGCTTTATATTAAGTTTTTTATTAAGATATACAAATTGTGCAACAAAATAATAATGATTTGATATGATATCCATTTTGGCCAAATACTTTTAGTCCAGATATTTTTTGCTAAGTTGATTTTCTGGTTGTCAATAAATTTTGTTGGTTCTGTTTCACTATACTGGTAAATATGTTCTCACTAACTACCCAAAATCAGAATTCAAAATTTTCAAGATACATAAAAAAAATAGAGCTGTGCAAATACTTGTGACCAGTGGCTGTGCGGAATTTCGCATATCTCTGATGCATTTACTGGATTTGGTCTACCGGTCTCCATTTCTTTTTAGTATCAAAATTTAAAATTACACATAGGTTTCAGCTGTGGATTTATGTAAAATTCTTTCTAGTTTCAAAATTTAGAATTAAGCATAGGTTTTCAGCTGTGGATTTATGTAAAGTTCCTTTAAGCGCTTCGTTGCTGACTTTCATACTGATGTCGGAAAAAAATATGTTGAAACTAGTGACTTCTTCCAAGGGATTTTCAAAATTACTTTTGCGATCAATAATTTTACATTATGCTACTCCTCTGAATGTTTCCCAAGTTCCTTTTTAATTATTTTCTGCCATCGAAAGTTCCCGGCAAAAGTTCTCTTCTTTTGCTTTTGTGACTTTTTTTGGAGGCTCCTTTGATGATCCTGAAAAAAAGTTTTTGTGGTGCTATTTGATCTGTATACCTTGTACTCGTGCAGATAAGACTTTTCGTTTTGCCCGACTCTTTCATACCCACTAACACACCCAACTCTCTACATCAAGTAATTTAATTGTAAAACTAAAAGCTTGGATTTACTTTCCTTTTCTACATTTTTTCTACGTTTTACGCAGTTTCATGTGAAACGTAGGAACGAATGTACTCTACGAAAGATCACGCATTTTACAGCTGTTGTTGAGCGACCATCGATTTCACCTTATCTAATGAGAGCAAAAAAATTCAATATTCGTGTATTAATTATTTTCGTGAATTATTTACGTATCCTAACCTTTGTACAAAGAAGCTACTTGAGCTAAACAAAATATTTAAAACTTCCACAATTTTTGCTAAATGGATTTATCCATCAATAACAGCAATAATCAGAGGCGGGCAGCGCTACTTTGAAATGTAGCGGCCGCTACATTTCAA
>VOMN01053626.1:0-22733 GCA_014899125.1 Orchestia grillus | reverse complement strand
CACAAGTTTCCAGTCTCGTCTCACAACGCCTTGCGAGATGAGACTTCATTCGGTCCGCTTGTGGCATTTGAAACGGTGCGAGATTGTCGAGCCATGTTTTGCATTCGTTTTACGAATCTTATATTTTATGATCTTCAGCATATATGTATACGTCGTGAATCAGATCGGGCAGCAAGATGTACGCTCAAGGCTGAGTCACCTAGCTAGACTATTAAAAGGAAAAAGACAACGTCAATTTTTGACATCAAAGGAACTTTTATGCCAAGGAGTATTTACCGGATGGCATTTTGTCGAACGTTTATTTATTCGTTTACTAAAACCAAAGAAGTTCTGGCTTCGATAGACTTCTTTTCTAATGGAATTTACTGAAACAAACTGTTGAAGCGGATGAAGCGAATGAAAGTGGAGATACCGCCTTGATCTTCGTATTTATTGATGAAGGGTGTTACACACATAGATACATACATAGTTAGAAGCGCATCAATATATGGACAAGGAATCAACTGGAACGAGAGATCTGAAGAGCCTCTCTATCAGTTGCTCACAAGTCAGTTACAAAGGTCTGGAACAGCCGTGTTAGCGCCTCACTTGCTCGTATATCTTCGTGGAAAATAAAATTTTCGTTAATTCTTGAGATGAACACTGACAAAAAAACACACTAGCTCATGAAACACGTTCACGAAAACTTCACGCGTTCTGAAAAATAGACCACATTTGGCTTCAAAACTTTGGCTTTGTCGATGAAAAAACACAACATGCAATTTCGCTCATTTTTAACGTAGCTATCGCTCCCATTTGCTGATTGCAATGTTGTACAGTGCTGACGGTACGAAGAGTCTGAGTCGCCGAAGTAGTCATGGGCATCTGTAAGCCGTGCTTACTACGTCATTAGTCATTAATTGGCACGCTGAAGGGGCAGTCGAATCCGTGCATACTACATACGACAAAAAGCACCCAAGTATTTATAAATAAACTTTGACCGACGATGTATTTAGTAAGGCTACGGTTTTACGCTGTTGGATGTCAATTGTTACGGGTTAATTTACATTCGTATCGGCAAGATGTGTGTTGTGCAGACGTTCAATGCGAGGGCGGCTGGCAGCGCTCGGACTAGATATGGAAAGTCTTTCTCCGTAATGGGACCCAGACTCTTCAACTCTCTGCCTAGAGATCTGAGAGAATGCGATGGTTCCCTGGACGTCTTCAAGAAGAAGCTGGATAACGTCCTACAAGCTGTCCCTGTTAGGCCTCCCTTGCCTCACTATCATCAGACGGCAGAGGGAAACGGTCTCATTCAACAGCTCGCGAATATGCGAAGGGACACCATGCACACAAAGCGGCGGCACCCCAGTGCGGCCAGGGCATAAAGGCCCAAACATTTTCAAGATATTCAAGAATTATTATCCCTGCATGCGTAATTCCATAGCTCTTGTTCATCAATTGTTTCGTTCACTAAAGCACTGAAGCTCGAATGAATATCAAAAATAGGCCATGTCGCTTCCCCAAAAATGATTTCCTCATAGAAATACATCTCGCGAGTGCTCTCAAAAACATGTAATCATAAAAATGATGACGATTATAAACATCCTTTAGTCTTTTCCTTTTCAGAAGCTTATTATTAACCCTTTTATAATTTCTTAGAGCCAAAACTCGTTTCCATACGTTGTTGACTTCATCAAGAAATGCATCAGACTCCAGCCGGTCCAGCATCAGCATCGTGGTGCTCTGCCTGCTCCTACAAAACCACTTTAATTTTACATCAAAGAAATTTCTCTCTCTCTCTCTACTCAAGCTTCAGAATTCCTGATGACTTGTATGTTAAGTGAACATCAGGACGGCCTCACAGGCTCCGGGCCTTAACCGTAATAAAAGGCTTTGATTAAATAATTAACATGAGCTTGGATGATTACCCAAGGTCATCATCAATGCACGCTCCAGATGAGCGTCCTAGAGCGGGGGGGGAGGGCACCGCTCGCTGGCAAAACTAGTTTCACTAACTGCTCTCAATTCGAATGGGAAGAAAAGTATCAGAGGTGATTTCTTTCATTTCAAATGGGAGGAAAATTTGCGTAACGAATTTCTTTTAATTTAATTGTGAACAAAATTTGCATGAAGAATTTGTTTTAATTAAAGCGTGAACAAAATTCACAAATTAATTTCCTTCGCATCAGATCTAAACGAAACTAACATAACTAACTTATTTTATTTCAGAGGCAAAGAAAGTCAACATTAATTTATTTCATTCCAAACGTCAACGAACTTAGCTACACTTATTCTTCTTATCTCTTGCGAAAACAAAATTGGTACCACCAATTTCCCCTAATTGCGACGTCCAATACCATCAATTTACTCTGATTGCGACGTCCAATACCACCAATTTCCGGTGATTGCGACGTCCAATACCACCAATTTCCCGTGATTGCGACGTCCAATACCACCAATTTCCCGTGATTGCGACGTCCAATACCACAAATTTCCCGTGATTGCGACGTCCAATTCCACCAATTTCCCCTGATTGCAACGTCCAATACCACCAACTTCCCCTGATAGCGACGTCCAATTCCACCAATTTCCCGTGATTGCGACGTCCAATACCACAAATTTCCCGTGATTGCGACGTCCAATTCCACCAATTTCCCCCGATTGCAACGTCCAATACCACCAACTTCCCCTGATAGCGACGTCCAATTCCACCAATTTCCCGTGATTGCGACGTCCAATTCCACCAATTTCCCGTGATTGCGACGTCCAATTCCACCAATTTCCCCCGATGCCGGTACAAAAGGATACTCAGTTCCAACCGAGTCCCGTGCCGATACAGAGATTTCTGATTACAGTTCAAACGACGCCTCTGTATCAGACTCCCGCATGAAGTAATCTTTCATTTTTTCCGAGTGATGGGAGAGTGTTTACGTAGGTGTATTTTCTGAACAAAGCTTTGAACAATGGGATACTTCATTCATTTGTTCATTTGTATCGCGAAATCTATTTTAGTCTTCAAGCGTCTGATACCTGGAATCATTTACAGTCTAGTAGCTTCGACGCCTCGAAACAATTCTTCTTTCTGGAGTTACTTATTAACACGGAACATAACACGGCTAAGAGACGGAGTATTTAATTAAGTCTCAAAAAAGTTCTAAGTCTGATGATAGTCACATGTATACAACACTCATCGTATTCGAGCGTCGGAAATCTAATTTTGATGAATTAATTGTGCGTGTGCGATGATTTTTCTTGCAAACTTAAGTTCTGGCTTTCATAATCATTATCTAATATGATGTAATATCGTTCATGCTTTAAACAAAGCCTGCTAAAATTTGAGCCAGTACATATGTATGGCATGGCGATGAAAACTAGGAGTTTTTGTACGTTTAACACTGTACAATTTTACTCTGTACAATTTTACTCTGTACACCGTACGAAACCTATTTCCTACTAACACCTCAACTCCCATCCGTCTTACGGTGACTTTCAATGCTCAAACAAAGATTTTACGCAGCCGGTCATTATCCTTTTTCTCAAAATTAAACGTCAGATACGGTCATGTTATGTGAGTGTATTCTGCACGCTCAATGTTAAATAGTGAGGCAATATTACTAGGTTCTTCCCCCATCGTCCCCCTCAGCCACCGCGGCAGCAACAACCCACTTCTCATCGCTGTGTAGTTCCACAGAAGTTTTCCTCTCCAAATTCGCTGACGCATCTTCCAGCGGCAAGATTTTGGTATTCAATAAGGGAATTCGAATCTGCTACCGATGATACACTTGGAAACTTATGCCTAGCATCAGCAAGCAAACTTGAGGTTGGCCATTTCAAGGAAATTGCATTGCGAGACTCGAAAAGCGGAAAGAGCTCGTGCTCCGCCCGGCCTGAAAATTTGGCCAAATTGAGTTTGGATCGCATTCAACGACTGCCATGCCGCTACTTTCCCTGAATATCATGGTGACCCAGCCACGGACTTTTGTGACCGAAATGTCGGACCATTTCGGCGGGGTCTGTCTTCGCATACAGGTCTTGAATGCGTTATTTTAGTTTTAAGATGTGGAGACGTCATCTTCGCAGCGCGAACACGTTTAGAGGATGTCTAAGTTTAATATTTTCTATCGGTTACCCAGCTACATCAAAGCATCTGCAGCCTGTTCATCAGAGGTGGAAGTTTCGTTACTTGGCAAGAAAGTTCTGAACCGTTTCTCTTCTGAAGATAGGAATTGTGTTTGCATCCCAAAACCTTTTTATGCACACTACAATGCCATTTTCGTGATTATGAGGCCATTACCTATGCTCCCATCAATCCACTTGCCAGTAAATTCGGTTGTGTTCTCTAACTTGAGCTCAAGAAATAGAAATACATAATACTGGAAATGAAGAGGAAACATTCAGCTCCAAAACAGGATTTCATTTTTTCGAGCGCTGAGATCGCTACAATTAGGAGCATTACGACGATGGAGCTGCACATATTTACAACATAAATTCACTGTTCGTGAATTTAGTTTCTTTGACGCTAGACTGAGTTTCTGAGTGAAGAACAATGCAGAAATTCAGTGCGTGAGGCTCTCGAAAATTCATTGCACCCTCGTGCGTTGCCCTAGAAGTTCTGCGTGTACGAAATGTGGGAGCTCAGTATCAACGCTGAAATCAAAATGAATTAATGAAAATGGAAATTTGATGTTTCTTGAAAAAAAATTTCCCTTCAAGGAGTGTAAATTTAATGTACGTTCAGTGGGATACGTGAAATGAAATTTAACTATCGTTCTGTTGACTCAACAGTCGTGAATACGGTGTGCAGAGTTCGTATTTAAAAGGAAATTCTACGCGTTCGCACAGATGAGACATATGAACAGCTTACCATAATTTTACATCTAAAATATAGAGGGGATCTCTGAGAGGTTGTTTTTAATTGAAAACTTCGAAGGACTTGCTCTTAGCAAAAACCTCTAATGATCTAATGGATGATATCACTACCACCTGTGCACCAAAATTGGTTCTGGTATCCTTCTTCCTGCATTTATCCACGAGGGAGATTTCATGTTGTGCTAGAACAACAATTATTGACGATTATTGGTACGATTGGTTCTAGTTAATGCCCGTCCATTAGTTTCCGCCGAGTTTCCCTAATCTGGAGTTGTTGGAAGCGATCCCTTGATCGCCGAATGTCTTCAATTGAGATACTCTTACGAAGCTTGTCCTCCTCTTTCTCTGATGCGAAACCCACTCGTGATCCCCGATGACACTTAATTTCTGCAAATCCCTTCCTGCAGATTAAAGTGAGGATTCGGTTTCTATCACAAACAAGATTAGAAGATTTTTTCAATTGAAATTTATTAAAGGTTAATGGAGAATCAATGTTCTGCGCTATCTTGAAAGGATGTTAAATTTCTTAGCACTGTAGAATGTTGTAACATCCATGCCCAAAGTTCAGAGCTCGCCACTGCTCAGTCACAATGATCATTAAATTTGAACTCGGTCCAAACAAAGTGAAGGTATCACTGCACCGTGGTTCATGTCTCAGTTGGCTCACCCTACAACACGCATTTGGAAAATGCAGTTTAGAGCCTGTATCGATTAAAATATTTTCGCAATATATCCGTAATTTATCTTTGCACGAAAAACTGGAGCACCTTTGTAAAATAGGATCGTACAGTACACTTTTGTTCGGTAAAGGATTAATTTACCTTTCCTTGTTTGTATGACCTTTAAATGGTTTGAGGGATAAGCATCTTCACGAAATGAACGTGTGAAATGAGGTACAAATTTGAAGGATCTCCCTTCAATGATGCCGACCTCCCTTGCCGTAAAAAAAAACACTGTAGGTAAGACAAGAAATGTAAAACAGAGGCTTCACTGAAGGCTCCTGCGACAAGCGTTGAGAACTGCCCAGCATGAGAGAGACGTGAGATATAATTTAGCTCCATGAAATTCTCGGCCTCGTCTAGCGATAACAAACAGTCGCCGCACACCTCCTCGTTGCTGCTTCTTTTTCTTTGCTTTAAAGTTTTGAGCTGCGAATGTTGACTTTGAACATTTGCAGTCGTTCCGAAACCGACTCTGGAGTGGAGACTGGAATCGAGCATAAGTGGAAGTCGAAGTTTCAGGGTAATAATATTTAAACGCACCGAGTACGAAGATCATCGTTTTGTCAACCATCATCAAATTGGTTTACTACCTTGAGAATAAATAATATTTTTCGCTCCTCACGTAAGCTGACTTGAAACTAACGCCCACGGTGTCCAAGAGGCTGGCTGCACTGGGTTTAAATGATGCACGTGCATCGCCAGGAAAGAGGGCTCAAGTTCAGAAGAAACTGTTCGCATGGCGGCCACCTCAGACACTGAAAGTCGTCGCTGATGTCCGGGCTTTCAATGGAAAAAAGCCTTTGAAGCACCAGAAGTTATGCTGATGCACTCTCCCGTGTGAAGTGGAGGCCTCTCGCTCGCTTCATGAGAAGTTAGTGCATCCGCGCACAAGTTTCGAGCCTAAGAGTTTGCCTTTAAATATTCAGTGTCGCTCCCGCGGTTCGGCGCGTGAAAGTTCGTGACGATAGAAACGTTGGAGGCTGCAAAATGTCCCCAGAAATGCCTGCAAATTGCGAACCGGCGAATTGATTATAAATGTCACGCTAAACTATGGAAACTTTTAAAGGTACTGAAAGCAATATTTTTCGAAAATTATTTTTTTCAAGCTTGAAAGTACGTCCCTGTTTGGACGACCCCAAGCAATCACGCGTATGGGACACGTTACACAGTCGCTTTTGCGTTGTGTTTCCCTCGCATAGATACACGCAGGAGACCAATTTACATGAATGCACAGATCGTTATTTCAATTTCCATTAACTTGTTCTTCCATTGAATTCTTGCCATAATATTAAATTCTTGCCGCCATATTGAATTCTTGTCGCCATTTTGAATTCTTGCCGCCATATTGAATTCATGCCGCCATATTGAATTCTGGCCGCCATATTGAGCTCTGACTTCCTCATAATGAAATATCGCTGCTATTTGACGCCTTCCATTTCCTTATTGCTGACCCCTAATATTCCATAAATTTCCATTGCAATCTACTCATTGGGTCACACCATTATTTTCCCATAAGCAAGTAAACAATGAATCGAGGTATTTCAAAGTTTCCCCTCCGCTCGGTTGTGTTGCACCTGAACAAAATCAGCCTTCAGAAACTTTAGTATTTCGCTGAGACGAGCGAGTGTCGTCGGGACGGCTGCTGAGAGCATCGCAAGTCGACCACGTCTCTTTGCCTCTCAATGGCAATTTTTGAGGGTAAATGCATCTAGATTGAATTTCCAGGGGCCAAAGAATTGCCAGAACATCAAACAAGAACTAAGGAGCACTGAGAGCAGTCAATCTAGCGCTTCAACGCCCCTGCGAAGTGTGCGGCGCAGGGTGCAGGAGTGCTGCATAATTCACATCCCAGGTGCGGCCCCTTTGAATAGACTAAAAGGAGAGGCTGTGCAGGTATGAGACACGCTCGGGGATATTGGAATATTCATTATGTAGAGGACTTGGCACGTCTTTGTCCCTTGCCTAAGAATTGAGCCATTTTTAATTCGAGCGCGCGCGTTTAGAGCTTCTTGTGTGTATGTTGTATCAAATTCAGGCTTTGACAAGCTATCATGACTTTACTGGTAAAAAGGAGTATTTTTCGCTCAAGAAAATTGATATTTCAATGCATTTGGCCCCTTGCCTCTGTATTTAAATCTCCTATTCATTCTGACACACATGGCTCGATTATTTGTTCCAGACTGAAAGTATTAAACAAATTGTCTTAATCATTATGAAAATTAGACCTTTTTGGGGGTTTTCTTGTCTATCAGATTCACCCTTCTACTAGATTCAGTTATCCTCCATAACAACTCTTTTAATACATTCGCTTGCCAAATTCAGTCCCTAGTTAATTAACCTAGATCCTTGGCCAACTTGAATTCTTTGCCAACCTGGCCACTTGACAACCTGGCCCACTCGCCAACCTGGTCACTGGACAACCTGGCCCACTTGACAACCTGGTCACTGGACAACCTGGCCCACTTGTCAACCTGGCCACTTGCCAACCTGGCCCACTTGCCAACCTGGCCCACTTGCCAACTTGGCCCACTTGACAACCTGAGCCCAGGTCCATTTCACTCGTCAAACACTCCTCATGTGTACACGTGGTGTCTGAGAGGCGCTCCCATGTCCAGCATCTCATGTACACACATGCAGCAGCAGGCGATGCCAAACTTTTCTCCGAACTTCCCTCCTGGAAACTTGTGAATGGAGCACAAAAGTAAATCAAGGTCAACACAAACGTGTGAGACGGCTTTGGGGTCATACATTCAGCGCTTGCTGTAATGCTTTCAGCGTTTCACATTTCAGCGCTTGCGTCATATTTCCGAGCATACTTCACATTTCAGTGGATGCTGCACATTTCAGCGCTTGCTTTACATTTCAGCGGCTGCTGCAAGTGTCAGCGCTTGCTTTTGCGTCGCATTGCAGCGCTTACTTCACATTTAGTTGATTCAATCTCCAAAATCACCTAAATGGTGAAGGAACACAGTACTACGGTGCTGCACAGGATTCATAGAAAAGTATTTATTGAACATCGTTCGTACCATTATGTACTTTATAAAAAAGTCGTCATAATGAGTAATAAATTAATGCGTTCGTATTGTTTGCATTTTGAAAATTGAAACCAATTCTACGTTGTTCAATAATCAGTGAATGAATGATTATACATACAGGGCTTGCTTTTTTGCGACACTCTGGCTGATCAGTTGTCACATGATTCCGTAACTTCAATATTTTATATATTTTATTAGCAACCTAATGACAGTAACCAGCTCTTCAAAAACCCATGTATCAGTACTAGGACGATCATACAGATATGTAAGTTGGTCCCTAAAATCAGCTGTCTACCTCGACCGTAAGTGTTGACCTAGCGAAACGTAAAGCTTCAGTTACTAAAATTCATTCCTTTGCGAAGCTCTGAGATCGAAGCTGATGTTGTAGATATGAGAGCATATCGCCATTTTACGCATTTATTTTCGACCATCTAACGCGACAAAATTGTCTATGTTAGATACCCAATCACATACTCTTTTTAGAACATTAATAATTTGGAAGTACAGTGGAAAATTGTCATGTTATTGGCAAATATTTTAAAAGGTAAAGCCTAATGGAACCCTTATTGATATGTTTACACTCGTAGTTCAACTCCATAAATTTTGCAAACTTTCATAGTATGTTTATCTTCTTGATTTTTTTAGTTAAAGGATTTCTTATCCTTGGAATTGCTCTATGATATCCATTTACTGACTTCTATAATAGATTTGTTAACTTGTAACAAAATTTACTGATGATCAGTTTATTTGCAGTAATATAGATTATCCCCCACCTGAGATATATGGGAAAACTGCTGCTCATGTACTATAACGATCTGTTGAAGCTAATATTAATTAATTTTGACGTCAATATTCTTTCTTTCCAATGCGCGATAGAAATTTTCTGGTAAATCATTTACACAGATTTTTTCTCACCATTTCGCGCAATGGCAGTTGCATGTGGCAGAGTGAATTACCTCTCCTTTTTATTACATAGTTAGCTGAAAGGCTGCTACTTAGCTTTTGTGCTAATTTCAATACGATGAATAAAGCCCCGTCTCCATTTAATAATTACGAAATATCATTTGTAACGTACGTCAGAGCTCGGCGAACGGCTGGTCCACCTTAAGTTATCTAAGCTAGCTCCCATGAAAAAGAATTTAATGTATTTTCAGGAGTAATGCTGTAGCCAATTTATTCTCGTACTCCCTCTAATCTTTCGGAAAACCCACAAATTAGGCCAAGCTTTTTACAGGATATATTCCTAATCTGGGAGCGAATCTCCAAGATTCCATGGAAGGAAGCACGGCATTCCAGCTATGCCGCTCTCTCCAAAAGACGTTCATTCCGAGCTCAATGCCGTCTGCAGCAGAACTTCATGAAGCCATTCGCAGTGAGACGAGCTAAGTTTTTCCAGTTCAAAAGTCGGGCAATTAAAAGTAACATCTTTACCTCCGTAGACTTTTCGAGTCTTGCCGTGAACGCCATCAGGGCAATACGGGGATCCCATGGCCGCCTTAAGTGTCCCACAACGTCTACGATGATAACAGTTCGACCGCTGTTGGGATAGTTTTATGCTCCATGAAATTGTAGCTGCAGATACACAAGCTTGTTGCAGCTCCTAAAGTTTTCATTTATCGCCGAAACGCAATTGGCAGCCGCACATTTGGCGGTCTTGCAATTTGGAAATTGCCGCAAGTAAAGGAGTATCTATGAGTACATTGATTTATGTTAATCAGGAACTGATCATCAATCGTTCGGTTCCAGTTAGGTATGTCGCCTGTACTCGCACATACAAATGTACGTTTTGCAAAGTGTCTACCAATTAAGACAACCCTACATGTTTGTGTTGAATTATTGATATAATTGAGAATTTTTTCCGCTACTGTAATTTTTTAACGTTGTCTCACAAACTATTCACATGGACAGACACCAAAAGAACGTCAAATTCGTTGTTCTTTCAAATGAGCTATGCATGGTTTGATAATGCATATGCTGTCTCTGTAATTATTGAGTACATATGTAAGTTTATGGAAGAGAGCATGTAGGACCTCTATGACAAAAATGGTTGTTTAACTTTCCTCGTGAATGATTAGGATTAAGATGATTAGGAGTCAGCACCATTTGTTCTAAGGAGTTATCATTTCGATGAATTTTAGGGGAATCCTATGGCATGTTTTGCAAAGCTAGTGTTGTGGCGCATGGTGGGTGTCATACCTAGCCTATAATCAAAAGCACTCATTATTGGCGTGCTGCACTAGGGGTGGCTGAGGTAGCGTGCAAGCGACCCTTGGACACCTTGGGGATGTTTGGGCCTTCACAACAGGGCCGCACTGGGGTGCCGCCGCTTTGTTTGCATCTTGTGCCTTCGCATACCCGCGAGATGTTGAATGAGGCCGTTTCCCGCTGCCGTTCGATGATAGCAAGGCAAGGGAGGCCTATTAGGGATAGTGAGGCAAGGGAGGCCTATCAGGGATAGTTTGAAGAAAGTTATCCAGCCCTTCAAGAGATCGACTTCGAGTACAATGAGTGTTTTAATTTTTAACTTCCCTTAGTCAATACATGCTCATAATTGACTTTTGAGAGTATTTCGGCTAAGATAAAAAATTTTTTCATCTACTCCGAAAATATTCAAAAGGGGTTTACGTTAAGAATTACGAGTACATTAGGGGTATAAATAATTTTCATAGACACCCTGTTCAAACTTAGGTAGTCAGTATCTTCAATAAAATTCAACAACAAATTTTTGACGGCATTCAACAACGCTACTTCGTTATTGAAGGAACACCTACATTGAAATATGAACGTGAATGGTGTTTGGAGACCCGTGCTTGGTCCACGACTCGTAGATGCACTCGCGAGGTCTTTTCCAAGCAGCTGTGTCTGAAGTGAACATCCTGAGCGTCTGTTAACTGGTTTAACTGAGTCTGTTAACTAAACGTCTATTAACTGAGAACTTCAAAGTTCTTTGAAGTTCTCAGCTATCGACCGCAGGGCACACATAATTACCTTCAAAACGTGCAAATTTTCAAATGTAACGCTTATTTTTATCATTAAACAAAGTAGTGCTAAGAAATCTTGTCGGGTATGTGTATTTATATGTTCGTGTATCGGTTTCGCGTCACGCATTGAGTTTTGCATTCGTTTAAAATTTAGTCCTATGTAATATACACAAAATATATTTATACACGACGGTTTTTCTTGGTATAAGATAGTTATACAGTCTTCGCTGGTTACATGAGTAGTGTCTCTGCGCCCCTCATCAGTATTTCAAGGGAGAATATTACTGTAAGCCGCGCTGATATGCGGCGGTGTCGTAAATAAAATACTGGATGTCGTGTCGTAAATGAATGTAATCAAAAGGAGATTGAATGGTTCGTTTGACAGAACACGACATGACAGGATATTAGTTAAAGATATTTACGTAGTTTTGTTAAGGAGAGCTGACTTCAAAGAAACGATGAGGTCAATTTGTGACCGATGACACACTTCAGTGGGAATGTACAATTCATTTTACGAACAATTAGAGCAAGCCTAGTTATTTTCGGCCCGTCGAGCCAGGAGTTCATCACCAAATAAAACATTGCTCTATGTTGAAATTGATGTCAGTGGTTCAACGAATTCTTCAGAACAAAGGCCTCATATGCACGAAAGCCCCATGTACACAAAAGCCCCATGTACACAAAGGCCCCATGTACACAAAGGTCCCATGTACACAAAGGTCCCATGTGCACAAAGGTCCCATGTGCACAACGGCCCCATGTGCACAAAGGTTAAATGTACACAAAAGCCCCATGTGCACAAAGGTTTCATGTGTACAAAGACCCTATGTGCACAAAGACCCCATGTACCCACTGTACACGACAAATGTCACGTGCGCTGTACCTAGCACAAGTTGACCTTCTCTCACTTTTAAAACAGAAAAGTATCATAGAATAATCTCAATTAGTAAAAAAAATTCACGAGTTAAGAAACACCTCTATTGTTGTAGTAGGAGTAGCAGTAGTAGTAGTAGTAGTAGTAGTAGTAGTAGTAGTAGTAATAGTGTTCAAATTATATAGTGAGAGTAGTGTTCAAGTAACTCGAAAATACCTCGCACCGTAAAATAAGGGACCATTTACTATGGACTTGGGAGAACAGGGAATCTATGCACAAGGTGTGTTCCCATGCAAGATTCCGTGCCCATAGAAACCGCAAGTCAAAAAGAAATAGGAAGAAAAGATAAAGAATCATCAGCGAAGAAGGCATGGAAATGGAATGAAGCAAAGTGGGCACGAAAGACAGAAGTCCCGAAGACCTATCCAAAGACCCCTCTCTATAAAAATCCGTAGAAGCAAGGAAGTAATTTCTTCACAAGGAAAGAACTTTTACGCTCCGGTACTGCCGGGCGCAGTTCGCTCGAGATTTTTTAGGCCTAGAAGCGGGAGTTGGAAGTTGTCCCTAACAAAGACTTGGGACTTAGGGGCGGCAGGACGCTTGGCTGCCGCCTCAGCAGCTTACACACTTGAGGAGTGGCCTGCTCTGTGCCTTCATATTTGCATTTTCCAGCAGTTTTGATAAGACCTTCACAAACTTACGGCCGCAAAATGTAACTTTTACGGAGCCGACAAATTTTCACGTGCGACGCTGAAATTCGACGCCGGATTTCTTCGCTTCGTAAAAGAAAGACTTGCGCCACAACGCACTTTTTTGAACAGCGAATAGCGGTCAACGTGGACTTGATGAGCGTGATATGATTTACTTTAAATGATGCATGAATATCAGTGGGAGTGTACATATTTCTGCAATATGTCACTGACTTTCACTGCAGTTCGAAGATAGCCCAGAGACCGAATTCAGTGTAGTATTCACCTGTGCATGACATACAATCTTTAGATGATCATCCCTCTACATTCATTTTGGTAAAAAACTTTTTTCTGAGCGTAGCACACTTCCGTTACTTGCATCTTCATCTTTTCCGTCAGCCTTTGACAGCAGTGAAATGAAAGTAGATCATTGCGGAAGCAAAGTTATGGTGCGCAAATATATGGATAGTCAACTCGTTTATGCTCATGAGACTTGCTTTCCGCAGTCAACTAATCATCATACTAGCCTCCGCACACCGTCGCAATTGACGGTAAATCTGAGGTAATATTATATAATTTTCTGTACCACTGATACGGACCGCCTTCACTGATACAGTTTCGTTGATTAGGGAGACGGACCCGAGAATCTGAACCCCTGAAATTTATTTCTCCCATGTAATTTTTTCAGTGAGCAAGTATGTAGATGTTCACATACACAATATACAAATATATATTCCTTCCCATTTGAACTTTTCTGCTCGGGCTCCCAAAATCTATCTCTACATATACGAGTATAACACTACAGCTCTGATCATCTTGTTTGCTTGTTTGTAACTTTGCCCACTTTTCTCTAATAACATAAGGCAAAAATTGGAAGCTAATCTCTCAGTAGTTAAATAAGGGTTTCCCATTGTATCATATCCATGGATGGAAATCGTAATCCAGTCGCTGAACACATACACATGGACTGCAGTGACAACACAACACATGGACTGCAGTGACAACACATACACATGACTGCAGTGACAACACAACACATGGACTGCTGTGACAACATCGACCACACGATTCGTCCCCCCGTTGCTAGGGTGCGGAGGGGCACTCTATTGCGTAGCCATGCGGCCTATGACCTCCTATCATTTAGTGGCGCACAAGCGAACAATTTCGGTGGGAGCGCGGCGCGATTTACATCGAAATGCGGCCGCCAGTCCACAATATTCAGCCCCTACCTGTTTCGGAATCGCGGCCGTCGATGTTCGGGCTGGAACGTGATTGCTGAAGCTCTCCTTCCCTTTGAGCCGCCCTGTCCTAATGCAAACCTCGACTGGCTTCATTACAGATGAATTAAACCTGAACCTCGCGTCCCACATTACCTCAAGTTTCCAATTGAAACGTCCTCCCCGCGGCTCTGATAGATAACATCGAAATTTAAGTCAAACAGCCGCTGGTCGTTTCTGGATCAGAGGATATTTTTCTAGTTGTCCTTATAAATTAATGAGTTGATGTACGTATGCATTTTACGTTTTTTCTTCTCTAATTCTGTGCCTGTGAAATTTGAGTAGTGGGTCCGTATATGGATGCATTTTTTTATTAGAATATGTTAGCCATGAAGCTGCAGTTATATACTCGGAACGGTTCATTGGTATTGTATCATTGGTATCATAGTATAAACATTAATCGAGTGTCCTGTTAGAAGTGTAAACGTACTCTGTGAGTCCGTAGAGTTTTTGTCAAATTATGAAATTTCACCTGCCAGCAATGAGAAAATCTTGTTCTCACTAAGCTATTTGTTTCTTACATGCGTACTGTCCAGTACTTTAATTTTTTTCATAAATATATTTAATAAACTCATTACTCGATTCTATTTTAATACATCTTGAGGGGCACAGCTTTAGGAGGATCTTTGTTACAGAAAAAATTTAGACGTACTGATTAATTGATATTTTAACGACACGTCCAGAAGATTATTCTGCTTTCATTATAAATGTATGGAAATTACCAAGCCACCCGCAACCATCGAGGCCACTATTCTAAAGTCCCGTTTGAGCCTCTGATGATTCTTTTTTATTTCCGAACTAATATCTAAAGACAATGGAAAAAATGAATTCACGTTATTCCTAATGAACCGTAGTGATGATTTGATGGAAAAACCCTTATTTAATTACCGAGAGATCAGTTGTGAATTTCTGCCCTATGTAATTACAGGAACGTGTACAAGGTTACAAACAAGCAAGCAAGCAAGATGATCGAGTTTTATTATTGTAGAGATATGTAGATCGAAAGATAAATATGAGAGAAATTTATTAATAGATTCACCAACTTAGATTGATCGATAAATGAATCTTATTCTTAGAGTGCTTCAATTGGGTAAATTAAATTCCTCCGTGAATTAGATACTGTCGCAAGTACGTCAGCCTAAATTTTACGTTAATAATGCTACTATTTTATTACAGTTCTTTCATTGGTTCCCCCGCTGTTATTATAACTTTTTGTTGTACGAAAAGGGACACATTGAACATGCATTATTACTGGTTGTAACACACCTCCAGGTGGCTAGCACAAGATGCACCAGCCGTGTTCTCCACCTGCCGTGTTCTCCACCAGCCGTGTTCTCCCCCAGCCGTGTTCTCCCCCAGCCGTGTTCTCCACCAGCCGTGTTCTCCACCAGCACGACTTCTTCAAGAATCTACCTCTCTCTTCCTGTACACTCTGTACAGCAGCTCTATAAGGTGGGCGGCACAGAGCAGAAGCAGCCCTGCAGCAGCGCTGCCCCACCTCCGGCGATATTGCTCTCTGGAAATACAAGACTTAATTCACGGAATTCCGGACAAAGCTTTTTTCCCTGTTAGTAACTCCAATAAGACGGGCAGAGCGGTGGAGACTGCACATTTCCGCTCCGCAGGGCTCAGTGGTGCAGTCCGGGGGTTTTTTTATCCATTATATTTTGTTCATGTTTACGGTAAAGGCATGCTGCAGTCGAGCCTGACCTCAAACTGCTGTTAACATATCTTGCATACACTAGAAAACTACGGCGCATTTTAGCTCGTCGATGCATACTTTTTTGTGAAAAGATCAATACACTGTGAGTAAATTTACATACATAGTTTACAATGTTGATTTGTGGCATTTCTACACGACGTAGTATTCGACATCTCTATCGTGTTGCAGTATTCGACATCTCTATTACAGTATTCGACATCTCTATCGTAGTATTCGACAAATTTATCGTAATATTCGACATCTCTATCACAGTATTCGACATCTCTACCTTAGTATTGAGGTCTCTATCGTAGTATTCGACATCTCTGTCGTAGTTTTGACGTCTCTATCGTAGTATATAACATCTCTATCGTGTTGAACTGAATGCCGCGCAAATGATCGGCCGCCTCAAACAACCCGCCTACAATCCCGATGCAAATCTCATCAAATATTTGTGTAGGGGATCTGTTCAACGGACGAATGAGCCTCACAACTAAGCATTGCTGTATTATTTGCTGACTCCTTTGTAGTGCGTGCAGTGGTGGAATTTTCGGGAGTGGAATCCTGAAGAAACCGAGGGCCATTTCCTTGTAAAGTAAAGGATTCACCTCATTTTTTGTGTGTTCGTCATTGCTACATTTTTCTCTATTATGTGTGTCTTGGAGTTTTTAATCTTGTAGTTTTTGTCGGCGCTCATTTTACGAGTGAGAAGGAACAGCGTCATTCTGACTGGCTATAAAGGCTGATGGAAAAATTAGATTTATAGCTTTTTAGAAGTCGCCAGATCTTCCGTTTGCCAAATTTATGAGGCTGACACCGAAAATGGAAACGTACGGCCAGCACCACAGCGTAAGAAATTCATTTTAAATTCTTCAGCTCTTTAGGTTTTAGTTTTTTTAACGCTAAAACATACATTTTAAGTTTTCGATAACATCAAAACACATGAAGATGTCGAGTAAATTTAGCGGACCTTTGGTGAATATCCAGGAACATCCATGGAGTCGATTGCAACAAATTTCTGTACTTCAGAAGGAGCAATCAGAAGCTGAGCTAGCGATGAGAAGCTGTTTTCTTCTCTATGCATACATACGTACTTTTAGATTAATGTGCTTTTTTATCTATTTTGTTCACTATCAACATGAAGTATCAATCAACTTTTCTATACAGACCGACAGGTATGTATGAAACTTCGTTAATTTTATTTTCGATAATTTTATTATTATGAACCTATGACTGAAGCTAAAAACACCTCTCGAGAAAACGAAAGCTACTGGAACGCAAAATGAACAGTTTTGATCAAAAGTAAAATGTAGTAACTCATATGCCAATTAGAAAAACTTTGAGAACTTGTACATAAATCTCAAGTCTCCACGACGCCAACACGCCATCAACCTGGATCCCAGCTTCCATCGACCGTCCCTAAAATCAAGCTCAGATTATTCTTAATTCCAGCGAAAGTCTGCCATTCTGCACCAGTCTCCCGCGCGCAGCAGAGGGAAGGTTCAAGTTCTGAGAGACACAAGGTTTCTATTTGAGTTACAAAGGTGAGCATATGATTCGTTTTGACGCACAATAAACGTTACTAAGGGCTCTACTGTAGGTCACCTCAGGCATAGATCAGCCTTTGGGACTTCAATCTTTCGTACCCACTTTGCTTCTTTCAATTTATACATCTTGGTCGGTATCACTTCTTTGTCTTTTCTTCTCCTTTATGCTCAACTTGATGTTTCTAGCACAGGGGATTCTGTGTGAGTCACTGCAACGCTACATTCTACATCATGCTATTACTACTGCTACTACAACAACAACTACTACTACTACTACTACTACTACTACTACTACTACGACTACTACTATTACTACTACTACTACTGCTACTATTACTACTATTACTGCTACTACTACTACTATTACTACTACTAGTAGCAAGTCGGTCGGGCACTCTTTAAGCATTTGTCAGCGTATAAATAACGGTTAGCTTCTTCAATTTTATAATCATACCAACCGTCATAATGTTGAATAATTTTCATAATTTATCCCGAAAGAAAAATGTAACTACTGGCATATCTCATTCAAAGTAGGCAAGGCGCATGCTTGGCTCGTTGGCATAGAGCAATGAATTTTTTCATTCAACTCCAACGCAGAGCTTGATGAAGATCAATCAGAGCTGGCATTATATGGGAGGATCGTTCCAGTTTAAAGCTATCTCACAAGATCGGTCTTCTCCACTTATAATGCTAAATATACATGCACTTACCCTGACGTCGATCAAACGGATATGCATTGCAACGCCATCAATCACTCCAAACACTCATACAAAACCGAAGAGCGTTTTGAAGCTGTGTAAACACTGCTCAAAAGCATTATTATTTTTCATTAGTGTGATTAGTCGATTACGAAACTTGAGATCGAAATCAGTGAATCTTCCCAACACAACTTCCAGGCTTTCAGCCTCGTGCAGTCCGTGAGTTTTTTTCAGAGCGATAATTGGTTTTTAATGATTTGTGCATGTTCAGAGCAGTGATTGGTTCTTAGCAATTAGTGTTTGTCCTGAGCAATAATCAGTTTTTAGTGATTAGCGTTTGCTTAGAGTAATAATTTGTTTGTAGTAATCGACTTTTGTTCAGTGGAATAATTAATTTTACCATATAATAGAGTTTTTGTTTTAGGATATTGAGTGTTATTTCTTCATTCTCCTCATCGCAAAACAGCACATGATCTTCAGTACTATTTTGACACTTTACTTTTTATTATTTTGTGTATTATTTATTACTGGTATTATATTGAAGAAAAGCCAGCTTGAAAATTCATTGCCCTATAATTTCCCATTTTCATTGAAAATTCATTGCCTTGAAAATGGGAAATTATAGCTTTAGCACATGAAGGAAACTAAAGGGAAATTTTGCTCCACAGTGTAATTGGTTACGTACACAGTGGGCAGAGCGTTTAGATATCGTCAGTGCGAAAAAAATCCAGCCTAAATTTAGCTCTTGTATTCTTGAAATTCAGAGAAGTTGTTTTATTTGTGCTTGAAAACGGGCCTCCCTTGTTTTAGTGTTTGTGTGAGAGTTCATACAACTCTGGTACAACAAAAACCACTTCGTTTCGACCATGAATGCATGCTACAGACCACCCTTGACCTCACTCTCAGATTCCCAGGCCTGGCATTGACGTTGGTTGCGCTGCGGCACTCGATATTTTCGAGTCTTTGATCGAGTTTGGGTCCGTTGTCGAGCACTAATGAGCACGTTAATGTGTTTTCCTCGAACCCTGAAAGCCGTAGAAAACGAACCATGAAAATTAATTAGACCACAGCGGTGAGTGACATAAGCTATGGAGTCAGACAGACTGACTTACAATTAACATAAGATTTTAAAAAAACTGACCAATTTGAATTGAACAAATGAATTTATTTGACTGTCACTTGAATGTTCGGACGGCATTATTACGAGGAAGAGATTCCGTACAACTAAAATTTCATTCCGTTTTGGTTTTCACGACGAATTACCGTTTGTCACGTCTTACACTTTATTCACTTGAAGATACTCTGAGTAATAATATTTAATATCATTTTCATTCTTAGAAAGCTATTATTTACTCAACCATTTGCACCGGTATCAAGTTAATTAACAGTGAAGTAACAAGTACACAATGGATAATTTGTTTTCAAAAGTTTTGTATACTTCGTATCTGTGAATCCACCGCCATTATAAGCAATCTCGCCTCTTCGTCTCTGTCTTGTTTTTACTTCTTTAAACACATGAACAGTCATTATAAGAACTTCCCGACTGCAACTGACTTTGCTGACTTAACTTAATAATGGAATGAAGAATCAAGCATGGGATAAAAGCTGTTCATATTGTAAATTGCTCTTTCGTGTAATAAAAGCACAACAAAAAGACTTATAATGGTATGCTGATAATGGTAATTGCTTCAACTATGCATAACATTTCTTCCAGGGGCCTTTTTTCTGGACGCGTCTCGATTTAGAGCGGAACTGTTCCACCGCTCTGTGGCGCCACAGAGGAAAATATGGCGCATAAAATTTGAAATGTGCGTGCAATAGAAATACTTTCGATGAGACTTTTTTCTTTTAGCAATTATCAACTTTACCCACATTGTGACTTTAATGTGAGGATAAAGTGACTTCGGTTTGTTGTTTCAGTCGACGGGTTAACGAGAGCGTAAAGCATCATACGCTCTAAAGCTGACTGAAATGCTCACAGTGTAGAGCTCAATGTGCTGCTCATTGAAGCTTGCTGTTCACCATGAGCCGTTACTCTGACTGTGGCATTTCACTGGCTGCTGCAAAAATCACTTTGACCGACATCACAATAATGCCAGCTAATTGCAGAGCTCATTTGGCACTGGCGCCACAAAGAGTGCCCTGGGGGAACATGCTGAAATGAGCCGCTAATTAAGTCGATCTTTTCGCCATATGGATCCATTGAAGTCATACCGACACCTCGTTTTGGTTTTTCAAGCGCACACAGTAGTTTTTTGGGGAAACGTACGTAATTGAAGCGCCGTTTAGTATTTCTCACAAAAATTTATAGTTTTTGTACGATATTTTTTTAATGAAGTCACAATTTGTGGTATGATTCTTAATAAACGTGAGCTTGTAGCTACAAAATCTCTAATGATATTGAAGAATCAAGTCAATAAGATATTGTACTAACCATACAATTTGAATGGCTGAACGTCGGCTTAAAGGAACCCTACTGGCCTCACGCAGTCGCCGGACCGTTTTTACTGATTCCTGCGCAGACTTTAGAAGCTCTATTGCGTTTAAACGAAGTGGAACGAGCGCTTCAGGTCCCTTCCAAAACATGACTTGGTCTTGTAAACCTTTTTAACAAAGCTCACCGAGGCACAAACTTTTTTTAACGACACCTCGTGCCTTATCGTTTGCTTTACCTCCAGTACACCGCCGTTCGGAGAACGCCTGGCCCTGGTCAGACGAACGCTGACTCTAAAAAAATAAACCCTATTAATTTCAGCCCAGTTGCCATACTGTATATCGCTGGGTTCTCAATGCCTTACAACCACTGACGTGTGAGGGATGTGAGTTTAAAACTTCCTTTTCCAAGGGAAGCACTCCCGGGCTCCGTGAAAAACCTATCGTCGCAGCCAGGTTTCGGCGCAACACGGTACCGGTACAACACGGTACCGGCGCAACACGGTACCGGTACAACACGGTACCGGCACAACACGGTACCGGCACAACACGGTACCGGCGCAACACGGTACCGGCACAACACGGTACCGGCACAACACGGTACCGGCGCAATGACGTACCGCCACCCAGTACCACCTCCTCCATCCAAACTTGCTGGCCAGCAAGATCCGCAAACTCTGATATGACGTACATCACCTGACGACTCTCATGCGTTCCAGGTAACATATTACAGGGGGTTTGGGGTCAGGTTGCCCACCTGAAGTTTACGAGGCACAACGACGAGCTTCGGGAAGTTCATCGGGGTCGTTAATAATGAGTGGACTTCTGAATTACATCATCTGAAGCACTACGTAGACATGAGGTTCTGAATAGGGGTTTCAAGGGAGCTCTAAGTTCTACAAAAAGTCCCTAAGGGTTTAGCAAGAACACGTTAGATAAGCTAATGCACTCGGAAAATTTTATTTAACTTCATGCCCGTAAGATTACTAAACATGACAATATAATCTTCGCTATTTTGACATTTTCATATAGACATCAACCTATCTATATTATTTTGTTTTTAAACAAGAGGGTTACGCGAGGGTAAAAAGGTTGAGAAACGCTGCTCTAGTTATACTAATTGAAAAATCGAAAGGTATATACTTTGAATGTGATTGATTTAAGAATAAACGATTTTTCTCTATAAACCTTCGAGTTGCAACCGACACATTCAGACAAATCGAGCGTCTGCTAAAGTGGAACGCTTCCAATTGAAAACATGGGGCATTGTAGCTATCATTAACAACCGTTAAATGCTGAGATTCACTTTCCTGTTGGATTTTAAAGGTTGATGAAATCAGTTTTGGCACCGTGAAACATCGTTTCCGCATTTCTAGTTTCTTAGTATATCTTTAGTGAGGTTGTGGCACTTGCACAAATGGTTATTAAAATGCTAAATCCTGACCACAACTTCTTGTGACCCAGACTTGTTATAGCTCAGTAGAATGAACTATAATTCATTCAGTGAACATTATTCTTCACTAATTGTTGCATTACTAACAGGACAAAATTGGCCGAACGACTCATTAACAGGGTGAATTCAAAACTACCGAATTCGAAAAACTCATCAAAAGGGTTAATTCGAAGCTTCCGAATTTCAACAACTCATTAACAGGGTTAATTTGAGGCCTAAGGAAAAATGACAACATAATATTCTTAGGAAGCCGGTACCGTCATCAGCGGTACCAGGGACGGGGTACCGAGCTGTACATATCTTACGTGCCTAAGATACTAAGTCATTTTTGATACCCACGGTGTCCTAGTTATCTAAGGTACCCAAGGAAGGTGCCCAAGGTACCCAAAGTACCCAAGGTACCCAAGATACCGTCAGCCCACCAGCCCTCGTGCCCCGACCGCGCCGTGACAGCGACGCCACGTCCCTCAT
>VOMN01053623.1:0-22876 GCA_014899125.1 Orchestia grillus | reverse complement strand
GAGGGGGTAGTTGGTATTAAAGAGCAGTTGGTATGAGGGGGCAGTTGGCACGAGGCTACGAGCAAATGAGTTGTACCAAGACCACCAGTCTCCCAGCCAGTAACTTCACAGTCTCCAATAATATCCAATTGTGCGTGAGGGCCAGTCGAGAGGTGAGGCGAAGGGCTTCAGTCGTCTTGAAAGAAGCAGATTAGGCCTTGGGAAATAGGTATAGACACTCGCACGCCCAATGAAATGATTACAATAGCTTATTTTCTTGTCCTATCAAAGTTCCCTTCAAGCACAATAGCCATCAATAAAAATATACATCAATAATTAAATTTTGTGTTCAGGAAGACTACACGCGTCGAGAGTATTTAATTGAACTAATCCTCATGTATTAAATATATTCAATATTTTTAAATAGTGGCACATGGAGGTATTTCACACATGCATAAATACACAAAGAATTTTTGATCTCAAGAAACTGAGCAAGCTGGCGTAAATAGAGAAATATTCAATGAGGAAACAAACATTAATAGTGATTTGCTTTATTATTGCACGGATTTTTTGTTAGTATTTCATGTCACCTTACTCCCACGTTTGTACATATATATTGTACGAATTTCTAAATGACGATACTTACTTTGAGATAATCTTTTGATCGTTAGTAAGAGGGTACGCAATAATTTACAAGTACTTTACTTGGGCCTCATTTTGGGATACATGAAGTATCCAAAATAAGGTTGAAAGACACGGATGAAAGAAAATGTTCGTAGGTTCAAAAGAACGAAAATACAAGAATAAAGATGACGGATAAAATAATGGTAATATGACGTCAAATTCGCTGATCTTAGCCATTGCATTCACCACCTCACCACCACGGACCACCCACATACCCACACTCACCACCTCACCACCACGGACCACTCACATACCCAAACTCACCACCTCACCACCACGGACCACTCACATACCCACACTCACCACCTCACCACCACGGACCACTCACATACCCACACTCACCAATTCACCACCACGCATCACAGACGCAAGATGCCAGGACACATGCAAGAAATAATTCACGTTTTATATTTTCATTCCTTTTGACAGAAATTTCCGCTCATTGCTAATTAATGTTCCGGTCTGTTGTTCAGAATTTTGCCATACTTCAATGAACTTGAAATTCAGGAAGCAAATACATTAAGATAAACTTCGATTAACATTTAGTTTAAAGCTCCCACATAAATGTGATCCAAAACGAGGGAAGAGAAGGGACCATTTATGATAGTATGGACTTGCGAACACGTGTAGCGTTCCCACACAGAACCTTGATTAATTCCAACACGTTGTACCGTTGGGTTTTCAATGCCTTACAACNTGGTGAAGGATGTGAGGAATGTGTGGTTTAAGCTTCCTTTTCCAAGGGAATTACTCCGTGGTCACGTGAAATGCTTGCCTGGGCCGAGGATCGAACCCTGGTCCTCTCAGCTGCGAGGCCAACACGCTAACCACTACACCATGGAGGCCACAGGATTCTATGTGCATAGAAACTGCAATTTAAGAAGGGAAAGGAAGATAAGCAGAAAAATCTTGTGCGAAGATGGCATGGAAATGGAGAGAACCAAAGTGGGCAGGAAAGATAGAGTCCCGCAGGCCTCGTTAGATACGAGGTCCTCCAATAGTCCTCATAGTGTAAGATAGACAAACGTAACTAATCTAACCCTATTGCCTTAGACCTATCCTATGCCCCCTGAGAGGAGCAAATATAATTGTTCCGGAACACAAGATGAGAATTTTCCCGAAAAAATAGTTCCTCTATATTTTGCAACCACAAATACGGAATATGCTAAGTAATATTAAAGGTTATATATTTGAGACATAAACCATGTTGATACCTGAAGACCACACCGTCTTCTACACTCGTTTCCTAACGCAGCTTCTCGTCGTAGCCCGGAACCCCACGCAGGCCCATTTTCGAGCGAATCTCAAATATCTCATCAAGCCGCATTTTTGGGAGACGAGGCGAAGTCGCACAAATTTTCTGGGCTCTCATATGTAGTCATAATCTTCACAGTGAAAACATATTGTGCCAACGTGCATCATCTTCTGTCTGAAAGAATCCTCGCTAAAAGTGGAGGCCAGGACTCAAAAGAATCAAAGGGAAGAAGAAGCTTTGTAGCGGCACACGATATTCGCTCGTTTGTTGAGGCGCAACATTGGCATCGCTCTTTGTTGCCTTGCAGCGCTCGCCTGCGCGAGGGCTCGCACCTCCACCTTAATTTCAATGTAGTGATAAGCTTATTTTTCTAGGCATAATAAGCTAAGAAAACTTATCATTTGACCGATGCTTGCAAAATGGTCAGCTATTGTTCAAAAATGTACATATTTTACTTCAGAAAGATCCAGTTACATCTGTTAGGCAAAATAATTTGCCGACCATTAAGTATTATTTCGAAGTGACTTTTTGCGAAGCTGAGCAGGAAAGCACAGGGCAATAGCTCTGGACGCAGCAGCACCAGGGCAATGGAAGCAGAAGCTGAGGTAAACTTCGAAACTTCGGGTGTTGGCGAGTTACGCCCGAGACTGTCATTATTCACATATAATAAAATGCATACGAAGCATAATTCCCACTGAAATCAAAGGACTGCTACAACCGAGACGATATATTTCTCGTAATATCAAATTTGTATGAGGGACCCATTACTGGTGAGATACTGAGGGTGTGCTGCCCATTACTGGTGAGACACTGAGGGTGAGCTGCCCATTGCTCGTGAGATACTGAGGGTGAGCTGCCCATTGCTCGTGAGATATTGAGGGTGAGCTGCCCTTTACTGGTGAGATACTGAGGGTGAGCTGCCCATTACTGGTGAGATACTGAGGGTGAGCTCCTCAAGTAGCAGGAGAAGGCTGACGAACAAGACTACGTGCCTCAAATTCACAAAAAACAGGAAATTCTGTAGAGCAGCGACAAGACAAATTTCTCTTCTGTAAAAAGAGCCCTAACAGAAACTTAGGAGAAAACCTGTCTCACTTTACCGACATTTATTATTCAGGGAAGAACATACAGCCATCGTATCCCTTACGACAAATTTCAAAAGTTTTAGACACGATCGCAGACATTACTGACAGCCAGCAGTGACGGCCAGCAGTGACGGCCAGCACTGACGGCCAGCAGTGACGGCCAGCAGTGACGGCCAGCAGTGACGGCCAGCACTGACGGCCAGCACTGACGGCCAGCACTGACGGCCAGCACTGACGGCCAGCAGTGACGGCCAGCACTGACGGCCAGCACTGACGGCTAACACTGACGGCCAGGTTAGTGCCAATAACAGCATTTCAGTTCCGGCAGGAGTGTCGAAAAACTGCTGACAAGATTTTTTGGCCAGAATGCACAGAAGTCTGGTCCTCGTGAACGAATATAACAGCAGGAGAAAGTCAGGTGGGATCTAAAGTAGAAGCTTTCAGCCTGCACTGTGACACTGAACAGCTCACTGCCGAGACAGGAATACCTACACTGTACACTGAACACCTCACTGCGCAGACAGGAATACCTGCACTGTACACTGAACACTTCACTGCGCAGACAGGAACACCTACACTGTACACTGAACACCTCACTGTACAGACAAGAATACCTACACTGTACACTGAACACCTTACTGTACACTGAACACCTCACTGCACAGACAGGAACACCTACACTGGAACACTGAACACCTTATTCGCAGACAAGAACACTTACACAGCAACACTGAACACTACACTGCACAGACAGGAACACGTACAATGCAACAAATCAGTATCAGTCCCCGCAGTATTTAATTCTCTACACTGAATTGCTCACGACCATTTGTCCCAAGTTTGGTCGGAGTTCAATCTAAAGGTTTTCAAGAAGAGGCCGGAGCGCAGGTTCGACCTCTACTCCTCTGCTGATACTCTCCATAGCAACCTTGACGATATCACCCCAACCCTCCCCTGGCGCCTCATCTTGAATCATGCAAACGCAGTTTTTCACTTCCTGCTTTTCTCAAGCTCCGAGTTCCTCGCCTTTGTTCTCATTGAGTTGTGCGAGCGTTGAGAGCGTTGCACGACTTTTCTACCCACGACACTGTAAACTTACTTGCATTCAAGCATCCATTATGCCTCAACATATACCCTACAACTTCCGCTTCATAGGCTTTTCATACATCACCCGCAGAGTAGACCTGTTGCACGAATATTCATCTGAGCTGGACACGCCCATGCGTCTTGCAGAGCTATTTCTAGAGCAACGGTGCAGAAGTTTGTTGTAAGTTAGTAGCTGTGGTTTTAGTCAAGCTCAAGTTTTTCATCTGTCCTCATTCTGAAACGTGATTCCCGTAATGGAGCACTATCGATAATGAATGAAACTTTTCGTCAATGCTTTTTGCTTTCAATCTAAGTATTTAAATGCATAAGCACAGGTTTAATTCAAAGCTGATCGCAAAAATTGGAATGCTGAAACACATTCTAAATGCAAATCCATACAATGGATTCAATACTCAATCGTAATTAGATCCTATGTTAGAAAATAATCTGAAAAACACGAAACCCTGAAATTGATGAGCAGTTGACAAAAACTGTCTCATGTCCATGGGTCGTGAAGCCTGACCCGCCGCCTAGCAGTGCAAGGGATGGGGCCCTCGAAGTGATGCAAATCCTACTCAAAGACGAGGGCCACAGCGGGTTGCTCCAGCTCGTCGTGTAGGCCAAGCTTTCAGTGTTCGCAAGGTGACGAAATAACAATTCCAAAGTGAAGATTTAACAAGCAGGATATCGGGGTACAAAAAGAACTAAAATACCCGGAACGTCGAGTATGAGCAGACAGAAATGACGGTGGTCCCAGCGGTCGGAACTGCTCCAACGGAAGGAAGCCTTTTAAAGGCGCGTAGCCAATGAACCAGCGAATACACCGGACTGCGAGGCCTCAAAGCCTCGGCTTAGCACAGCAAGTCACCATCGGCAAGCAATGAAGCATCAAACATTGCTAGTCATAAATCTTGAGCATTCTTCTAATTTTGCCAACTCACCCGAAAATGTACTGTAATGATGTTAGAATTAAAATTGCACAAGCGTCAAAGATATTTAAAAATTCAGGTTGATTTACTTCGACAACAATAAGTAGAAATGATTATTTGGAATAGTATTTAGTAAAGAAAACACGGCGAAGCAGCAAGAAATAGTTAGGAATCACGGGCTTAAACCAAGTAAGGACGTAGGTTGAGGTCTAGGTAGCGACTTTGGTTAAATGCATAAACGAGAGCACAACTGCAAGGTGATCAAATGCCGCGGACATGCTCCTCGTCTTTCGGGGGATGCAAAAAACTTGTTGAGAAGTAAAGTCACATCAAACATACATACGGTCTTTGAATCAACTTAATTTTGCATTTCGCAAACTTGATAAAAAAGCAGGACAACGAATAAGGAAAATTTTGAAAAAAGAAGAATAAAGTAAATGTCGATAGCTAAGTTATAATCACCGAAAGATTTATATAAATATACAGAACTGGTTTCGACACCAAGTCATCATGTGTGACAACCTACCGTTTGAGCGCTGAATGTTTTTTTCCTGCAAGCCTGCACAAAAGAAATTGATCTTCAAACAGAGAGACGGGCAGAACGACTGAGTACACTCACAACTAAAGATGATGAGCCTGGCAGCGAGTAGCTTGGAAATAACACCTGACAATATTGCCGGCAGCACGAAAATTTGAGCCTACATTTGCCGTTCTCAGGGACTTCAAGTGCCATCTACTGAGTAAAACTGCACGATCGTGAGAATGAAGCTGTCTATATGGAATAACTCTTGATTAAAACTGTAATATTCTAAACGTCAGCTAAATTTCTTTCCAGGAAACAAAGACATTATGCAAGGAACTGATTTGCTGTCTGGGACTGACCCAGAACTTCGAATGCGACCTTATATGTGCGAGTTGACTGTTCTCGGCCAAAGAGACCACAAGAAAGCTGAAGAGAAGTCGTACTGACCAGGGCACCCACAGAAGCAAGGTGAAATAGCGTGGCGTGGAAGCATGACCTCCCCGTGCAAGAGGCCGGCATCATCTTGAGCCTAAGGTCGATGATCACGAGGAACTCTCATCGATTAAAAGTCTTCCCAGTTGCTTATCGTCAATCAAACGTAACAATATAGGAAAAAGAATGTAAATAGCGAGATCAACTTGTTTCCCAAAATATTGAAAAAAGTTTCCCATGCAATTCAGATATTTTCACAGCAATCAGCAGCCATTTTTATGGACCTTTTGAATGAACGTCTGCAGAAAAACAAGAAATGTCACATGAGGTATTCAACACTAATTCAATCTAATATCTAAAAAATTGTTTCACTTATGTTGTCTGGGATGAATCCATTATATTTATTGCTTGCTAAAATAGAGCAATCTCCAAAAGGGATTAATTTGAGTCTACTTCATGACGACAAGAACTACAGATGTTTTACTAAAACACGAGCTTCTACCTCTTCTTACAAAGTATATCTGTAAAGAAGGCTTAGTAAAATACAGCAGTCTAGTAGCGAAGTTCGACTGTCCATACATGAAATAAGGTAAATTCTACTATGAATGAATTGAAACCGTTAACGAGGATAGAAAGCGAGTGAATGTACAAACTACTGGATTAGAAGTGTCTACAACATGCGGTGCAGATCACAAAAATTTACCCCACACCGACAGTGAGTGGGTTGTGGCTAAGACGTCAAACGGCAACCTCAAAAGATGCACTAGAAGTTCGATATTCAAATAGTACAGGGAATTTTAGGAAGAAAACAGTGGAAAAGTCCTGTAAAGACGCGTTTCATGAAGTTTTGGGTGCTTTTTTCGATGATAAATTTGCGTCTTGCGTGCGCACTTCTGTTACCACACCGTATTAAGCTCACAGTCCGTGCAGAATAGCCGATGGTCATGTGATGAACATGATTTTTATCCTAAATTGCTAGTTAGGCCGAAATCAGTTGATAAGTTCAACGCATGTGGCATTGTACAACAATATATGTAGATATATAATGCTTAATTCCACCTTCAAGGCTTACGAACTTCATCCTCTGTGTGCAAGTCGATTCCCCTGAGAGATGAGATCAATGCGAGGGGAAGAGGGGAGATTTGAGGGGGGCTAAAAAGCCTCAGCTTGCTAAACAAGTTTAGGATTTTGCTAGGTCCGCAGCTGAACGTTAGCTTAGGTGTAATATCACATAAAATTTACATGTATACATATCTTTCAAACTGAATTAAAAAAGCACAATCAGGGCCAACAACAATGATTCATTGAGTTGAAAAATACTACAAACCTGTTTACTAAAAGTAAAATTTCAAATCTTAGCCGAACGAGGCCTTTAGGAATTTACGCCAATAGATTCAAAATTTTGGAGATTGACTTCGACGAATAAACAATTGAATCTAACCCAAAGGCTGACATAAAAAAAGCCACCAACGTTGGACACAACTCCCGGGGCAGAAGTATGGACTGCCCGCCACAACAGTCGGAAAGCAGCGTGGCCGCAAGAATGAGCCAAGTGCCTTAGTCTTTAGTCGCCACCCGAGTCCCACGTCACTTGGCTCAATCTCGCACAGACTCGGAGTAGGATGACAGAGGAAGCGTAGGCTAGGTCGGGGAGCTGTTAGCATTACTGACACCAGTGTTGAGAGACTTCTATCGCTACGACTTTGCCCTCTACTTCTGCAGTGAAGAAAGGAAAACATCTAGGAAAACAGTGTGATAGCCTCGCAGCTGGGAAGTAAGGGTTCGACTCCCGGCTCAGGTATTGATTTTCAAGTAACCATGGAGGGCTTCCCTTGGAAAAAAAGCTTAAGCCTCACATTCCTTACACACCAGTAGTTGAAAAGCATTGATAACCCAACGGTAAAACGTGTTGGAATTAAAAACGGCTCTTTAAAGGGAGAGCGTCACAGCCACACTCTTTGCCATCAGTTTTTACTCAACAGTAGTTTTGTTTGACAGGAAAAGAAGCTATTTTGTAGTTTAAGATCTGAACATTTGGTAGTTTTTCATGCCTTCGGTAACGTTAGAATTGTGATTGTTGCTTATCTTTTATACTGAGTTACCGCTGCCGCTAGATGGGTGGCTACTTTGGGCGTTGTTAAGTTGGAGATGCAAGATAGATTTTGAGCTGTTGTGAACACATTCTTTGATATTGGGATGTTACTGAAAGATTTTGATGTTCTGTTGGGTAGTTATTTAATAAACCATTAAAGAAGTAACAGGAAGAGAAAAATAACCGAAATATTTGTTAGTCCATAATGACACCAGTGCTTATAATTCGAATATTTTGACTACTCCAGGAGTTCTATAGATGAAGTCGTCATTTGGCGACTTGATCGTGGGAGCAGCAGGAGACATTCGAGACGACTTATATTCATGAAATCCCGCACCAGTTTTACAAAAAAGAGTGACTGCTATTAAGCTTGATCACTCCTTGTTGATTGACGTAAGAGTGACAAGAATATGTTAATTTTCCTCTAGTTTTTCATTTGGGGAACGGTTCAGTTTTGAGAAGCTAAAAATTTTTGAAATGTGTTTAATAGAAATATTCGCTAGTTCGCTGGTGCACAATCAAATAAGCTCGAACTCATCGAATAAGTATTTTTTCTATAGAGACATTTAGCATTATACCATTTGTGCACAGTAGTTGGTTGATTAAACTAGATGCCTGACATACTGCGTGCCAAATTATTATCAAGGTTGTTTTCTTCATTTCAAAATTGTACATTAAATTAAAATAAAATTTTCACACAACGTCGGTATTAATAACATACGCAACCAGTGAAATTTTTGGGCTGATCTGCACGATGGAAACAAACTGAAGCCATTTTTGTTATTTTCACGGTGAATCGCGGGTGCCGAATTAATAGAAAGGTGTAATAAAACTCATAAAATTGAGCAAAAATGCGTGTATTAGTGTTGCATATGAATGTTTATGTACTCAAGAAAATAAGAGAAACAATTGATAAGAGAATCAAATATATTTTGAAAAAATACAAACAGGTACAGTTTTAAACAAATTAATCGGAAATGTCCTTTCCTCGCTTAGAAATGACTTCGGTAAGATAACGATCCATTTAATTTTTTAATGTGCACGGTGACACCTTCCTATAATTTTAAAAATTTCTAGGATAGTTTTACCTTTAGAGCTTTGAGCAAATAACTTTCTTTTGTGTTGCTTAAACTACTTTTACGGACAATTTTCTTACAAGTTTCTTCCACCTTTCTATTAATTTGTCACACTCGATTCACCTTGAAAATAACAAAAATGGAGCTAATTTGTGTCCATCGTACAAATCAGTCCAAAAATTTCACTGATTCCGGATGTTATTAGTGCCACCGTTATGTAAAAATTTTATTTGAATTGAATGTACGGCTTTTAAAATATTAAAATAATTTGGCACGCAGTGTAGTCCAGAGTAAATGCTGCACCAACAATGAATCTTAGTAGTATTGCTGCTAGTGCCCACGTCGTTTGTTCAAGCCAGTCTACGAAGGAGAGGTAAAGAGGCGCGAGGGAACAAAGAAAGAAGAATGTGCCACGCAACGGAGGAAAGAAATGTAAAGATAGGGGCATTGTGGTGGGAGTCTACATTGTGTGAGAGGAGAGCAAATGATCGACACGTTGTGAGGAAGGGGTTTACGAGTATTCTAAGACAATGAAGGACCGGATATCGATTTTCAGAAAAGCCACCCGAGGAAATCCCGAGAGCTTTTCGTTAATCAGTAAACAATGGTCTGTGCAGCAAATACTGCATTGATTTTTATCAGATGTTCGTCAATGGAGATACTTAGCTATCAATGCTTCATCTTCATACCAAACACGCATGTAGCGCTCCTTTCAAACTCAGCACCTGCGCTGTATTTGAGTTTTGAGAGTCATGCAACCTAATCCGCAGCCATGGGAAGCGTGTCGTATTTGGAGGGAATTTGGGGCGGTGTTGATGTGGTGTGCTGGGGGGATGGTGGACATGGGGGGTGGATGGTGGACATGGTGGGTGGATGGTGGACATGGTGGGTGGACGGTGGACATGGAGGGTGCATGCAAGTTTTAAACTAACATTTCAAATCACTAGCTAACCCGCTCGTACAACTTACACGTTTGACTAACTTGCTGCCGTGAAGTGAAGCAAAAATTGAAGGCGGGTCAGTTTATCCTAATTGGCGTGTAAATCGAAAACGGAAACCCCATCGCACCGGACGATCCAGCTACTCAAAACATAAGCTAACCAGAGCTTGAGAGCAAGTGAAAATTTTCTTAATAATCGGAGCACGACCCGCCTCGTGATACTTCAACAGCACACTTCAGACGAGCGTTCACACGTACGACTGTGTACCAAGAAACTATGCTTTCCAGTCTCATGCTTTTTTGCGTGAGTAAGTTACCGGAAGCAAATACGAAGTTCACAGTTATTGGAAGCTGCCCTCATCTGCTTAGCTGCCTGCGTCGCTCCACACAGCCGCGGCCCGGACGCCAGGCTGCACGTGCTGCGAGGGCAACTCGCTACTTTGTCTACAGCTTAGCACTCTCCTTGCAATGTGCGCTACCGGTGGCTCATTTCATCCCTAGAAATAAAGCATCGTCGCATGAAAAATGTTGACCCGAGAAACTAGCCCTAAACGTTCTAAAGTCATTTTACAAACAAAAACAGTCATCTTTCGGAAAGGGGAAGAACTTATATTATCGACGGTGCTCGTGCTGGACAGCATATTTTGGCTATAACCACGCGAGTGAGGCTGAGGGGAAGACAGATATTTCGAGGGACGATAAACCAAAAGAACTCTGTGGCCATAGAGCAAGCCTCGCAGTGGACGACAAGCCAGGAGTTGACGACAGGGACAGGACCTCCTTCAGTGCACAGCAGCGCACCGCACCGTCAGAGCAGGAGGACTGCAGGAGGGCAGGAGGACTGCAGGCGAGCCTCACAGCAGAGCATGCCGCTTGAGGCTGTCGTCCACATTCAGAACCATCTTCTCCAACGCTCCTCCAACCATCTCCTCCAACATATCAAACGGGTTTTCTATACTCAATAATAACTTCTTGCAGATGAAAACCTGCTTCATCACTGACTTTAGCCAGCGCGCGGAGGGAATAGCAACATCAATAATATGAACGCTGCGAAGAAAATCCATCTTGAGGGACTCAAAGTGGTTGTATTTATGGAATGGAATTGGAAACTATTCCTTAAATAATATTTTTGTTTTTCTAAACGAACGTGTTGAAGCGAACAACGCAAATTTATTTTTGCATACGAGTGTGAAGAGTAGCGGGCAATACATTGCATTTGCCTCCATAAATTCTGGAGCAGAAAATTACTCGACTATTTTTTCGCCTGGGTAAAACTTGCTCTAATCTGTCACTCACGAAGCGCTCAGTGACCACTGGAGGTTGGCGAGCTCGTTTTGTGCGAGGTAACTGGCTGCTAATGTGATGAGCGGATCTCATGAGAGGGACGTGAGCGCTGTCCGGCCCAATTAATGGGATTGGTGGCGTCTGGCTGCGCTGTGACCGGCCCTCGTAAAAACAGAGCAGCCACATCCAAATGCGGAAATTTTGCTGGAATACAAAAATTGCCGCTACGAATCGACCCCGATGCTAAAAACTAGGGGGAAAACTTGGAGTTCGAATTCCAACGGCAGCTTGAGTTGTGATAAATTTATTAGATTTCAAATATTTATTGACGTCAAGAGTGGCTAGGGTTAAAAAGCAGAGTTGTAAATTATGAGTTGATACGTACTCAGTTGACTATCTCAGCAGTGCCCCTCCAGCGTTGTTGGCCCCAGCGACCGCGATACAACTAGCGTAGTGTGTTCTTGTTCGCGCCTTGCGTTAACCCTTTCCCTCTTTTCCTATCATATATCGTACACTTCACACAAGCGTGTCTTAATCAAACGGTATCGAATATGTTCTGCTCGTACTAATAGCAAGTAAACAACATCTTATTTTCTTTCCCGTTCTGCTTTCGTCGAGGGAGGTTAAAAATGAGTTTTTATCAATAAATAAAATTGAATTCTTTTGAAATATTTTTCCGATATGCAGCAGAAATAATTAAAGTGAGGAAGGGTTAGTTCATGAGTCACACATCGTTCAGCGCACACCTCTCGTGATGTCATATTTACACAGCAATCGCACGACCCGTCAAAATGACGGGACTTAATTACTATATTCATTTTTAAAATGAATAGTACATACTTTCTCAGGAAAGCAGGTTATGGATGACAGATGTACCTCATCAGCTGCTTTGAACTCAACTATTTATAACCGGAGACACATTAAATCACCAGAAAGTTTCGATAGATGCTGTCTGATGCGTATACTGGGACTCAAGTGGAGGACAAGATCACCCATGGTGAAATTCGCCGGCGCGCTGGTATCCAACCCGTTGAGACGATACTGTTCGAAAAACAAGTGCGGTGGATCAGACACACAATTCGCATGCCCAGCTCGCACTTACCCAAGAAAATGATCTATGGTGAACATTTGCTCGGGAAAAGGTCAGTCGGTGGACGCTACAAGGACCATGTGACAACCTCCCTGACGATGTGTGGCATCCAGCCGGCTGAGCTTGAGGAATTGGCGTCGGGCAGGGTTACTTTGAAGGAGATGACAAATTCTGGTCTGGAAACCTACACTGCCAAAATAATTTCCGTCGCACTGGTGAGACGCACACGAAGGCACCGGCAGCCATCACAGGTGGAGGTGTTTCCATGTGACGAGTGTGGCCAGCAGTGGGGGTCGTCCTTTGGTGTAATGATCCATCAAAGGGCGAGGCACATGCTGTGCCGGCAGCGGACTGAAGGAGTTGGCTCACTTAGAAATGTTAACTTTTCTCTCTGGCCTGCATGGAGTGACGTCTTCGTCGTCTGCGACGGACTGCTGTGAGCATTTCGTATCTTATTAAATCAGTTTTAAAATTAACTATTCATAAGTAAACAATGTTATTCAAAATATTTTCATGTTTTCAATTAATTGAGAGATTCAGCTTCGTTTAGATTATATAAATTTACGATACGATATTCAGCATTCAATCTACGACATTGCCGCACATCAGCGCCACTTGCAGAAATGTTCTCTATGGTGGCACGTGGAGAGCGTTATAGATGAAAAATATTTATATATACATTTATAAATACACGACGGCTATTATAAAATTAGCGGGTAGGATATACACATAATGGGGACGGAGAGACCAACCAAGCAGGCAACAAACTGTATTATTACATATATGTATAAGAAAATTCTGACCTATGCCATACGATGTGTTATGGGAGACCACTGCCGCACCATCACTACTATGTAATGTAGGTCCTCAGCGATGCCTTACATGTCATCCGTTGAGGTGTACATGCAAGGCTTGGCGAAATAGTATGAATACACTGAGAAGATCACACATCTTTCTTATAGGCATTTTTCAGCAGGTATACCATACGCACTGTGTATACTGATCGGTTGATGTCCTGGTCTATTTACTCAGTAATTCATCATATCAACATTTTGTTTTTCGACCAAATGGATTTATTAGACGTCTATCACACATGGCCAGAAAGACAGATCACTGATCCTTGGTGCTCTTTTAGCTCGAGCCTCTGTACCGACGGCGCTCTAGACGTCGGGCGCACCCCGAGACACAGCGCCTGTGCCAATGAGAGTTCAGGAAGAATATGATATAAAGTCACAGCAAAGGACGTGCATTGGAAGAAGAAGAAACATAGTTCATTCGGAAATCAGTCACATGCGAAGCACGTTACGCGTAGGTTTTTCAATTCGTAAGACTACAACCTTAAAAAAAAAGCGTGAACGTTTCGTAGAGACTTCCATAGCTGTTACTCTTAATTCACGGGCCTATCGCTCAGCGCCAAGCGATTTGCACCTTCAAGCTAAATATGAAGTAAAAATATCGAGCTATTTTTTGTACATCCTCGATACAGCCATAAAATTACGGTTGGAAGATAGGCTACAAAATGTTGAAAGGGAGTTGAACGTCGCAAGTATTACAAGAAATTGAATATCGATAATTTGAATTTGAGTTATGGTCCTTTACAACTTGAGTGGATTTGTATCCTCTAGTACTCGCGGTGTGATGTGAGGTTCACAAGTGTACTGAACAAATTTGTGTCGCTGGAAAGAGGGAGAAGATTATTTATTTCGATGGAAGTGACACACGCTTTTTAGTGAGTCTCATTTAAAAAAAATAAAAATACATTGATGTAATGAAAAATTTAAATTTCTTTCATACTACAGACTTTGATTCTTATTAAAGTAGTCGACCGCTCACCGTAGTGCGATGATAATAGTAGAAAAACTTAAATTAATGCAGACATACGTGAAATATTTTTTCATACTCGGTAAAATTTAAAGTTACATGTGAAAGGAAGACTATAAGCCGAGAACATAGAGTTGAATATATGACCAATTGCCTATGTAGAATGAAACGGTGATGATAAAGGTATTTCGGAAGAGATATCTTCAAAAAAAATATTTTAACTTAGAGGTTTCGAGCTCTAAGGTCATTTTCAACAAAGAATAAGAAATGAACATCAGAATATATTTTATGATAAGGACTCGTAACACTAAGGATGAAACTCAGAAATGGAAAAGGAATGACAACAAAAATAAGAAAAAATAATACAATAGGGATTGAAACTTGGACAGAGCTTACAGGTTGACTATTTTCCGAGAGTATACACTCTGCATTTCATTCAGGGATGGCTTTAGCTTGTGAATGTACAGAGACTCGAAAACACGGAGATCAAAATTTCCCGAACATTTCACATCATTTTAGCAAACAAACGCACTGTAGGATCATTTTTTCATTTTGAAGATGTGCTGCCCACTAGCATGCAATCTTCCCTCATCTACAATTTCAGTTGTGCGCATTACGCATCGCAGTGTGTGTGCTCCGCCCACCGAGCACTTTTGGTGAGGGTTGCTGAGCATGCTGGCTGGAGTCATCGCACGGGTCGTATCTTAGGTTTTCCTGTGCATTCCTGCAGTAGACTACATGGTGCCAGCAGTTCTTGTGATCAACCCATTAGCAGTAATAAATTTTAAATACTAAATACATGTTCTGAAGTTTTGACCTTCGTATCCTCGAGTTTCTGTACATTCACAAGCTAATGCCATCCCTAACTGAAATGCAGAGTGCACACCATCTGAAAATAGTCAACCTGTAACCGCTGTCTAAGTTTTAATCCCGACAGTATTATTTTTTTTAATGTCCTAATTCCATTTCACATTTCTGAGTTTCATCCCTTGTGTTTCGAGTCCATACTATCAAATATTTCTTATGTTCATTTCAGATTCTTTGTTAAAAATGAGCTTAGAGCTTGAAACACCCAAATTGAAATGTTTTTAAGATATTTCTTGTGCAATCACCTTTATGATCTACTTACTTCACAAAAGAAATATTCCTAAACATATTCGAAACAGCGATGTCTTAAAGTAGAGTCATGGTGCATTAAAATAGCAATAGTTTTACATCTCATGATCCTTGCACTATATTTTGCAACATTGCTACAGCTTAGTGCAGATACTATTACAGCCGATAACGGAATTAACTTGAGACGTAAATGGATGTGCATGTGAACGTAAAAAGCCTATATTTCTGTAAATTTAAATGCACTGAGGCATCGATAATTCAAAATAGGGGTGTAACATGAAGAGAAATTTTGCGGTTCTACATTTACTAGTCTTGCACGACTTCAACTAAAATTGCTACGAGAAGTTCACACTCATGGTGTGTAAGCCAGTTAAAGTGAGAGCCGCTCACACGAATATAAAACCCCATTTTTGAGGCGAGGGTTCAAAATTTGATATAATATTGTGTTTCTCACCATAACACGAACATCTTAGATAAGTGACGCTAGAATTATTTTCGGAGCTACATTTGGTGATAAGTAATAGGGAATAAGTGTACGAGGAATTTAGGTGAATCATACTCACGTGATACGCATGGGGAATGCTGTTGATACGTGTTCAAATATACGTATCCAAGTGTTATTTCCTAATAGAAATGTCACCGCAGTGGCTAATGGACAATCACTTGATGTGAGCATGACTTAAAAATAGTTATTGCTGTAATTCATTGTACCATATACATCACTTCAGAAAAGTAATAATTTTTCAAATGTGATTTTGACTATGATAGTCTTGAGATGAAAAGTACCCCCGAGCATTGATTTGAATTGCCAGCTGTACTCACACCCACAATAGCCAGCTCTGGTCACACAGCTGAGGCTTCGAAGACGACTTCGGAACTCAGATCTCGAGGCAGTGATGCTGTTCTGACACGCAGAGTACGACAGCAGGGGACACGGCCACCAGCCCACTCGCACGCACCTTACTTAAATGATATTTTCGTAGGTTAGAAGTGCCAGTGATAGCGATATTGTGGCATATTTCCTCCTAATAGGTAAAATTCAGGAGTTAGCGTGCCACACAGCTCTGTACGGCAGGTGAAAAGTAACTTAAATCCGGTATAAATATGTATACATAAGTAAGCGTACCTTTTCTCATTTAGAAAATGAAGGCATTGAGGTATAAAGTATTATTTTTGCCTGTGAGCTGTGTCACAAACAAGTGTGCCTCTCGCCTCTCGCGGCATCTTGCCATAAGGAAGGAATTCGCCGATGGTATTGCCGCAATTGCAGTGATCAGGAATTCTGTTGTCCTGGTGAGACGGCTCGAATTTTACAAAAATTGTTTCCAAATGAACAGAGAATGAAGGCATTGCATAACGCATACATGCGTGCGAGATTCAGAAGAGAAGTAATATCAGGCCTGGGATTTGCTGGGCACGCAAAGAAGATGTTTGTGTGAGGGTTCATATGACACCTTTAAGGTCCAGTCGCGGGACGGGATAAGCTGGGGCAGGCTGCTCACTCTGCTCTCAGAGCCAAGCTCCAGAATTTACCATAGAAATCAAGAACTGCACATACCATGAAATCTTACTGCACTGATCATATTAAGTGACGTATGAAACACTCAACGCATTTCATGAAAACGTAAATCTATTTTACTGAACTTTTAAAAAACAATAATAATCAAATTAGTTGACTTTTTCTGTATAATAAGATAATTTAAGCATAGATCCAGGATCAATTGACATTACCGTGGGGAAGTGAACAAGAGATCAAATCAGGTCGGCGTTCAGGTCACGAGAGGCAATGATGCGAACTGAGCCGCTCACGCACAATTCGCTGCGACGACACCGGAGCGTAGCTCAGCGCGTGAGAATATCTTATTGAGATCATCACTGGAGCGAGTCGTCTGTGCGGCGGCACATGCAAGGCAACCAATTTTGGACGCACTAAGAAAATTGAGGCGAGCACCGCTGGAGCAATAAAGGCTTGTAGCGATGCTCTGGCAGCGCATAATAGTGGAGCGTTTGCACGAGACTGCGAGCAGTGAGCGAGCCTTGCTGTCATGTAGAGCACGGCTGGACAATTGCACGACCGAGGAGGTCCATTCATCAGTGCGGGATGCTGCTACCTGCCATCATCAATCCCGCTCCTGTGAACACCGGCAAAAGCGGCCCTGACCACATTTGTCCTCATTCAGGTCCATGGGCAAAACGACTGAAGCGGCTGGAAGACATCGTTCTGCTCGTCTACCGAAAAAACGAAAGTGATAAACTGCTGATTTAATTAGCACTAAGGGGAATGGTTTTTATTACCTTTAGTATTCGTACGAAATTCATGGAGGATGAAATATGAGTCATAATTACAGTGCAAGTTGTTTAGCTGAAGTGCAATGCTGGTGACGTAGCAAAGGCATATATTTGAATTGTTTTGTATGATTAATTTTTTTAAAAGTAATTCAATATTCCTCTTCATGTAGCAACATTATCTGAGCACATTTCTACAAGAAAGTTGTCGACAGTTCTTTACAAATCAGTAAACTTGCTGTATCCATTTGTGGTGGTTGCAACGCGGTGCCTTGTGACGGACTATGTGTATGTGCCCATTTACTCTAGAGTGCGTACGTAGTATGATCTTTGTGACTCACATTTGCACAATCTCCTACAAATAATAGAATTGATACGTATTACCACAGATATCAAAGTAAGAGTTTCAGCAGTTAATAAATTTTTTCCCTAAAATCAACTTCGGAACTAAAAGATCAGGTGTCCACTGCGCATGTATGCATGCATTCGGTATCTCCTGACAACATTACTGTCGTCACCAGCTCCAGCACTTTAGCATGGACTTGCCCGTTCCTTTTTTTAACAGGACCCGTTTTCCAACTGCTTACAGTTATTTTGCAGATATTTGTTACGGTGTGTGCATAGAAGCAGGAAGATGCATAGTAGTTTGCCACCTGAGACACAGCGATGAGACAATTGATCGGTGGTAGTCCGACCTTCAGCAGTGTGTCGTGCAGGCTCTACCGCTCAGTGACCTGCACTTATTATGGTTCCGTTGAAAAATACTTTAAAGATCAGGCGATAATGATTACCAATAGTAATTGTGAAACTGAGTACTGATATCCACAGATTACTCTCCATGAACTAATACAGAACAAGGCTTAAGGCGATGGATTAACTTGATTATTTGATTAAAAGTCTCGGAAATAGAGAAAAACACAGCATTTTCATTAGTTTCAGAAATAATTTGAAGTCGCGAAAAAATATTAACGACCTATTCTAGAAATTGAATTCTCCACGCACTTAAAATACGTGAAATTTTTTTTTGCTGATGCATTGTAGAGGTGTATTCAACAATGGAGAGGCAAAAAGATAATCTCAAAAGAAGCGCATAGCTAAGGTGCCGCCAGTGAACCCTCAAAATCCAAAGAGGGCGGAAAAAAGTTAATTGATGACACATTAGCTAGATTTTAATAGCTAAATATTTTACTATACGAGATAAATCCACAGAACAAATCATATTCGCTCAGTAAGTGCACAAAATCCTTTACTGATCGCTGTACACTGCCGGAATGTGTCAACTGACTCGAAGAAATATTGGGAGTCTCGAGACCTTTTGGGTCGATTCCATTTTTGTTTTCTAGGGCCCCCAACGTGTTCGCTCGAGCAAAAGTGCGCGGAAGCAGAGCATTCTTCTCGCTTCCCTGGTGGGATAATTTGGAACAGAATGGAAGGCCAGAGCCGAATGCCCACTGTAACCCTTAAACTTTCTGAGCCAGCTGTGCAAAGGGTGAAATTTTATTCAGACGGACGTCGGAAGGTACTGAAATATAAAGAAACAATGGAGAAAGCAACAGGAAGTATCAGAGATGCAACATATATCATAATATTGCCCGGTGTTTTTGTGTGTGCTACAATAATTGTCGTTTTCTAAAGATATTTTAATCCCGTTAAGATTTAAAGCGTAAGTACAAATGGCAGACGACGACCGATCACAAACATTAAAATTATTGCTCATTACTCTTGTGAGTTACTTGAAAAGAACGGAATAAGATTGAAATATTACTCAATAAGTAACAGATATATGAATACATTCTCGTAGGTAAATTTTAACAATAGAGCCTCGAAACGTCACACTAAATAAAAAATAATTTAGACAGAAACCAGTTCGGTAGAAGTCAAATAAACTCTTCATTCAGATTTGACTATAAAAAGCAGGCACTGCTCCTCGCGCACAAAGTTCTAAGAGAGAATTGTCAGTAAAATTGAGCCTGATATAGAATTAGGACTGAATTCCGAGCTCTTGTAACTGCAGCACGTACTGCACCTTGCACAACATCGTTCGCCGCACCTGGCACAACATCGTTCGCCGCACCTGGCACAACATCGTTCGCCGCACCTGGCGCAACATCGTTCGCCGCACCTGGCGCAACATCACTCGCCGCACATGGCGCAACATCACTCGCCTCTCCATAATGTGATCTCATTGTGAGGCCATAAAGCTCGTTATTTCCAAAGGGGGTCAAGTTCAGACAACGTGGTCTCTAATAAGCGACAAATTGATCTCAAACACGGCTGATGAGATTCTCTCTGTAAATCTGCTGGTTTAAAATGCGAGCCAGAAGCTGGATCTCATCAAACTCTTACTTTGATGCAAGAAATAGAAAAGCGCGTTAACAAGCGCTCGCTACAGAGTGGTTAGTTAGACGGTAATCGCAACTAACATTCAAGTAGTCATAATATTACGCGTACACTTTACCTATTCTCTTGATGAATAGCCGAACAAGATCTCTCCACTTGAGAGATGAAGCCTTCCACATCGATATAATATCAGTCAAAAGTTTTAAAAATGAAATTTTTGAGCAAATCTCACATTTTTTCGCGTGGCTGAAACGAAAATTGTGTAATTTTTCCAAGGGAAATCAAAGCAGCGGTTTCATTCGTCAGGAAGGCTTACAGGGCATCATAGGGCTTCTTAAGTTCGCATTTGATGTTAGAGAAGAGCTGTCCACATCAGGCCTCGCCAAAACAAAGGCTACATTGTCCCACACGAACTATTTGTATTACGAGTCCCATGACGATAAGTCTCGTCCTGTCGACTTAGGATCCCGTTTGTACAAAGTTCAGTCATGTTCAGTGGGAAGCCCGTTAGTACAAAGTCCAGTCGTGTTTAGTGAGTACTTGCTCGCTTCTGAAAAAGATGTCCTTGATGGCACTACAAAATGAAGACCACTAAAGACGGTTTTAAATTGCCCAGGATGAAAAACTTAACCTCAGACAATTTCTTTCTCATTGCAGTCAAATCGGCATTTAGTTCAGAGCAGGAGTGCGGGCTTTGCTTCTCTCGCATTAATGGAATTCTGTACCATGACAGAATTTCGAACAGCACCACGATTCAGCATTAAAAATGCGTTTTAAAAAATTTAATGCGAAATTTGTATTTCACTGAAGTAATCCCCGTCAACCTGTGCGCTGCAGGCATCAAAACGATCACGAGAAGAGCCTGGCGCTCGCCCGGGCCAGACCGTCTCCAGAAGGCCCTCAGACCAGGATAATCCCAGCGGCAATTAGGCTCATTCTCAGGGCTGAAAAACCAGCCGCTTTACAGCGGTAATTAGGCTCATTCTCGGGGCTGAAAAACCCGTCCCTTTACAGTTGTGACAAGATGAGGTCTTTTCTCTTATATTGGAGGGGATGATGAAAACATCCCGAGGTATTTTGAAGCTCTCAATGAAATAACACGGAGTTCTAGGAAGCTAATTCTCCCAACAGACCGCTATCAAGATTGCAGATCCCGACGCAGGAGCGGGCTTCTCAATGAGGACGTTGGCAGAGTTTATGGAGACTACCAAGACGCATCTCTAAGCTAATAATAAAAAATTATACCTAAATTTAAGTTTAAATTGTACGCAAAGAGAAACAGTTTTGTATTTTGTAATTTTTTGCTGAGTAAAATTAAAGACGTTTCTATGGCGTCACAATAGTCCATACTGTGAGCACGCGACACCTTCATTTGGAATTGTGCGGGTAAATTTTGATATGATTAAGCTAGAATTACTTTCATGCCAGTGTAGTGGTACATGTGAAAAACGCAGGAGAATTTTGCCTCGAATAACTCTTCACACAATTGAATTGTAAGTCACAACAGGCTCGTCACTGGCGATGAAGGCTGCTTGGGGAACAAGGGACTTACAGACAAACGATCCTACGTAGACACAAATAGTAAATTAAAAAATATCATGGTAGCCGGGTTCAGGGTGCAGTCACATTTGCACAGCCGTCAAAACTCGGTGAGAAGCATGACGCAAGCAGACAATTTCGTACTCTTGTTCACCCTCTGGCCTCCTTTTTTGTTATTTCACTTACAATATGCTACTCCAGTTTAGAGTATCGGAATAAAGTCGAAAAAAACGTTATTCCAACAATAATGTTCAATTAATCGCAGAATTTAACGTAAATTGAAGGCTTGGGATCCAGAGCCGGTAGGAGTTAATAAGAGTCAGATTTTAATACCATGAACAACTATCAACATCGGATGTCAGGACTCCGAACCTATAAGCTAAAACTTCAGTTTCACAAAAACCCTCAGCAGTCAAAATCCTCGGAATCTTTTAGGGAATTCACCACAGTCGCTGGAATACTCCGGACATGCCGGGATGGCATATTTGTATTTTACGGTCAAATAAAATTGATGGCACAGCATACACAGCACCTAGAAAAATGTCACCAAGTATTTAACCCTTCACATCTCAAGTTAAAATTGAAATCTTTCAAATCTATATTTTCCAATATTTCTTAAGATTCTTTTATGAACAAAAACACTTCTGAATTACAGCTAAATAAGGAGAAACTAGCATCAATTTGAATGTACGACAAGCTGAGACTGTCATGAGAGATCGGGCAGGGACGTGGATCTGTGAAGGAAAGGGAAACGTACCATCTGTAAACCTAACCTGTCCCGAACGTTTACAAGAAACGTTATATACTAACTGACAATGCAGGTAGTAACTCGAAGTGCTCCAAAGGAATTGGAAATCCGGAAGGCAAACTGACGTGTATAGACAACGTAACGAAGTCCCCTTCTGACCGAGTCGAGCAAAGAAATCCAGGTAATCCTTCACGAAGCTCTTAGTCTATAAAATAAACGGAGGTATTATCATCTTCAGAGCACCTGTTCGAGAGGTCCAGAAAGAGCACAATGAAGGAAGAAGAGAGAAGAAAAAGACCGCCCAAAGAGCCCGTGCAACATCTACAGCAAGCGATGCTGCCGCTCGCGTGAGCAACGCAGCCAAACTTCTGCCGATGTCAGGTCCCCAATAAGAGCGAACCACGATAGACTTTATCACAGTGAATGGGGTTTTTCTACAGAAGGCAGTCAAATTATTGCTTTGATTGAAAATCTTGAAGAGTTTGTGTTTCGTTAGAAAAATAAATGGATATGCTTCTGAACAGGTGGTGTTGAAATTTATAAGGAACGGACGCTACGCGGCTGTCTTCTG
>VOMN01053609.1:0-80313 GCA_014899125.1 Orchestia grillus | reverse complement strand
AACTAAAGAAGCGTTCGGGCGTAACTAAAGAAGCGTTCGGGCGTTAACTAAAGAAGCGTTCGGGCGTAATTAAAGCAGCGTTCAGTACTGACTTGAGAGTGAGGTAGAGCGCGGCTGCAGCGATCTCGGAGGCCTTGTAGTGGCACATGTTGTAGTCAGGCAGGCACAGTTCCATCAGGTACTTGGCCAGGGTGTGTTGGGAGCCGTCCACCTGTCACGCAAAGGGAGAACATGGTGAGCTCTTACGACGGTCGGAGTCGTTGGACTCGATGCATTCGATCGGGCAAGTCAATTTCCTAAAACGGCACATGGATGTGAACTTGCATTTCAATGAGCGGCGCTGGGAGCAAAACCGTCAACTCCGACGTGCTGGCCAGCCACCAGAAAAAAAAGATACGAGATTGCTACATGAACTGAAGAGAAGAGGCAACTCGAGATAAACAAATTCCAGACGAATTTGTTGTTTAATATGGTAAATGCAAAGTAATTTGAAAATCGGATCAATAACAATCAACTTAATATTTTAGAAACTTCCTCGCCATGCTCGACTTGGACATGTTGAGGATAAGCTTTGGTTCATTTAAGCATTACAAGAAACAAAACAGTGATACAAAAAACAGATAAAATAAAACTTACACTAGCTTACCAAGATAAAAAGTATAGAAAATGAGAACTGAAATCTAATGCTCCAATTTAACCGAGGCCGGTTTAAATAGTATTCAGAATAACAATAGAGCCTCTGAATTGAAAACTAGCGCGGAATCTAGTAAATTGGAGTAACATCCTGTAAGCTCAGTTCCACTTATAGATATTAGGATAATTCACGCAATGCGAGGCATCCGATATCGCTAGGCTGGGCAGAGGTGTAAACAATGCTTTATATTCTTAAACTTGACATAACTAACGCTCCAATATCAGAGCAGTGTTGAAACAAAATAGCTAACATCACACATTTGGCGGAGCTACTGACAGCACAGATTTTCTGTGATATATGTACGAAGACTCGTGCATTTCAGCCTAAATAACACACATAAAAAAACTCAATTTTGAAGCAGATAATGGAGAGGAATTTACAGTAAGCAATGAATAGTTAGCGAACATCAGTTTGGTGGAATTACCATGTACGCTGGCCACTGCTTGGCATCATGAAGCGGACAACATTAACACGAAATGAATAAGACCAACTGCAGTTGCATCAACACACAGAAGCATGAAAACAAGCACTGCTGAGAAAAGTAAAAATTAAAAGCTACTGCCTTACACAAGCAATTGAGGCAGGGAAGTATGGAGCGTGGCACGCAAAAACAAATAACATTAATTTACAGTCCTAACGTCATTTTCACTTTCGAAGAGAAGCAATTCAAATGAGTACCTGTGCAGCCTTGCTGTTGCGTCGGAGGAAGTGCAGAGGCAGCGGCATTGAGACGTTGTAGTTGAGTTTCTTGAGAATCTGTATCTCCATTTTACGAATTTGTTGTTTCGAGTAGGCCTTGTCGCTGATGAAGACGAAGTCGCCGATCTCGGAGCAGTACATTTCCTCGTACTTGCTCGCCAAGAACATGGCGGTCACGCCCACCAGCTGCACCTCTTCTTTCGGGGTGTCCGGCATCAGCTGGCATCATTCAAAACGAACTCAGACTTCACACGAAACTCGAGTGCTACAGCGCCGTGAAAATCTTAGAGCGACTTGAAAATGATAAGGTGGAATAGTTTCTCAGTCTTGAGCGGCCAGCATAACCTGCCCTCATTTAAAATGAACTCTGACCTTATGTACACTTAAGAGGGTACCAAAACAACATGAAAATTTAAAAAGTTCAATTGAATGAATGAAACTGTACTGGCATCAGCTCCAATGATTCACAAATATTTCAATTATAGTACAAAGCCAGTCATTTATATTCAACCGATTTCCCTAATTTGCAACAATTATACATATAAATAAATCATCACAAATAATCTTGACTAAAAATCACAGAAAGGTTGAAATGCACACGCTTCACTAAAGGAAACACTGCCTTGAATTTACTCAGTAAAACTTCTACCTTCAAGTCCCTAAAACAAGACTGAGCTGCATGTATCTTTTGCCTTCAACTGCCACCCACATGAGACACCTGCAAGTATCTTTTGCCTTCAACTGCCACCCACATGAGACACCTGCATGTATCTTTTACCTCCAACTGGAACAAGTGAGACTGACCTGCAAGTATCTTTTACCTCCAACTGGAACACACGAGACTGACTTGCATGTATCTTTTACCTCCAACTGGAACACACGAGACTGACCTGCATGTATCTGTCCAGGATGGCCATGGTCAAGTAGAGGGTCTCCTGCATGAGATTGAAGCGCATGTGCACCTGCACGAGCCAGTCTATGAGGATGGAGCGCATGCGTGCAGTCACAGCGTGCCCATCTAAATAACGTCTGCGGACCCGGGTCTTATTCTGTGAATAGTAAAGACATCAATATTTCCATGAGATGAATGTTAAACCCTTCTATGACAGCCTTTCTGGTGCAAATGCACAATTTTGAGAGAACTTGTTTACACCGATGACCTATGTTAGGTCAGGGAAAGACTAATACACCTGTATGAAGATTTATTTATTTTAAATCAAGCATTTGATGCGTTTACTTGTAAGAAGTTAAAAACTTCAATTGGCTAAAACCTTGTTCAGTCATCCTTGTCAGAGTAAGGTGTTATGGCTCCCTAATTCTGGAGTGAAGTTAGACGCCAGGCAGCATAAAAAATATGAGCCCTCGTTCTGTTACGGTTGGATTGAGTCAACACAAATAGTAAGACTTTCTTATAAAACTGCTACTTCTTTACACAAGATAGATTCAACAATGTTTTCAATTCGTAAATGGAAAAGAATTAACTTTAGAACAATTAAATGACGAATTGCAGTCCGCACACTGACGTTAAGTTGAAATGTAATGTTTCAGTAAAAAGAATACATTGAAGGTTCAGGTTCCCCAAGAAACAGAAAACAAGATCAACACACACAAGAGACACCAGTAGCTCAGCACAAAAAATTTGAGCAAAGAATACAAATTCTAGTAAAGTTTACTACTCAAGATAGTAAAAGCAGTGCTAATTCATTCCTGCTGAAAAGTAAACTGAACATTGTCTACTGCAAAGGATGACAAAAATTCAGACATGGCAAGGAGTGCCATTTCACAATATTCCTTCCTTATTTACTTAATGCATATGCTAGTAGCAAAAACTGATAAATAGCAGATATTTCAATATCTACAACAGTTCAGTGGTCATTAAACAGGATGTGAAATTTACAACTAGAGATTTTTTCACATCCATAATGAGCTAAGATTATTTAATAAAAATGTTCTTAAATGCTTAAAGAAACTGGTAGGCATTTACAACCATGAACATTTAAACAAACTAAGGAAAATTTTCTTACAGATAAAAGGTGGCAACCATAATCACCACACATGTTGGCACCCACCAGCAATCATAAGTGTCACCAAGATGAGCACCAGCAGTGATAACAAGGTACAAGGCAGGAGCATTCAAACAATAGTCCAGGACAAGCTAGGGAGCAACACACCTCAAGGGACCTCATGTAGGCATAAATTTCATTGACGTATTCGGACACAAGCTGAGGATTATCCACGTCATCAGCATCAATGTCTACAACGGTGAGGCACTTTGTAGAAAAGGCTTCTGCCAAGTCATCCACTGCAGTGTCCTTTTTATTCTCAACTCCTTTAGTTTCCTCAGTGACAGTTTCCTTCCGAGGTTCCTGCTCCACAACTGACATATCCTGAGGTGCAGAACAGCTGGTGTCCACAACAGACACCATGGAACACTCTTGGATTGGGTCACATTTTGACTTATTTTTGGGGGGGATATTTCTGAAAAGATGTTATAAAAGTTATTTACAAAATAATCCCAAAAATTATATTGTAATTGAAAATATTGACATTATACTATACAGTAGATGAAGTCCCTATATCTTGAATTGAATACTTTACATTCTAGAAGACATTCATATGGAAGATGACACCTACAAGTAACTTAAAGAATAAAATATCCAGATCTTCATTATTACAGTTTTAGTCAAAAAAGAAAGGAAAACTCCACATTTCCCACTGCAAAACAAACTTGTCCATATAAATGTCATGTAAGTAAAGAGAACACGATCACCTACTCATTTTGGATATTTTTGTCCTTGAGAGCAAGAGGCTTTCTGAATGTGTCCGTGGTCTTCTTGAGCTTGCCCACGTCAGAAACAGAGCGCTGCGTCATGGAAGTCTTGTTGGCAATGTCGCCAAGAGCAGCCCTCCTGATGGTGGGGCCCGACACAAGCTTGGCAACTTTCTTGCCAGCCAGCAGGTTCTCATTGCGGCTCACATTCTGCACAAACAAACAAAAACGTTTGTTTCCTTTTGGCACGACATACTGTACAAATTGTTCTACTTTATTCATAATATATCAAAAAATGAACTCCCATATTCATTCTACAAAGCAAGTAAGGCTTGTACTGCCACAGTATTTATGCTAAATCTACTAAAATATCCAAGTTAGAGTACCTATATTAACTAACTAATAAGCGCATCAACACAAACTGATGGAAGCACTAAAACACACTAATCATATGCCACATTGAAAGTGCATCAGAAGTTGCTGTTAAAATTATCAAAGAGGGCTTATGCTAATGAGTAAAAAATAATAATTTTTAATAAAATGACCTACATTCCCAAGATGTTACTCTCCATGAACAGCTGCTATAGATTTACTAGTTACAGCTCAAATTGTTCATTTGACCACAAAGGTAATACTTTGAGTTGGAACAATTTACAGGTGCCCAATGAAGCAGCTTGCTCCAAATAAAAGTAAAAAGAGTTCATCATTTGCTGCATAGTAATTTTATTCAATAGTATTAGATTTTCTTTTTCGATATAAAATTTAATGTGTTTATAATAGAATCTTGTATCAAAATTTGTTTTCAATGAGAAATCATTCCAATTAATTCTATCCCAACCCAATTATTTTTGCATTAAGGCTGCATTTAGCTTTGTGAGAAAACTAGGAACTGGCCTCCTCACCAAGGACCATTCAACTCCTCAGAGAAAACTAGCCTCATTCAACAGCTCACTGGTACAAGTGTGCACAACATATGTGCAAAATGACGGCACTCCAGTGTGGCTAGGACATTAAGGCCCAAACATCTCCAGGGGTAGGTTGGTTGATGAGAATAAGATAAAAACCCATGATGATCATAAGTCTAGATCAAATCCAAGAATGTAAAGTTAAAAATTACTAACCAGAGTATCTATTTTAACTAGCATGAATGTTTGTTCTACATGTTTTGACAATCTTTTTCTTGAGTTAATGTGAGGAGAGCTATGATTGCTGATAAGTTAATTGACAAGTTTCATCAAAAGCTTGAATGGTGCTATTGTAGCAAGCTTTCATACATGCAATATGAAAGGCTCAACCACAATTCAACAGATTGTAAAACAACTTGTGTGCACAGCAAATACAGTCATAAAACTTAATATTGAAATAGAATGAATGAAAGAGCTCAACCTTTGTTTCTAAAGCCTTGTCTGCCAAAATCATTAGGTTAATATTTACTTCAGTACAGCCTACTGCACAAAGCATCCTATTCATTGTACAAGCTCCACTTTAGTGGCATTAGATAGAATTATTTTCTGAGTGACAGAAATTTATTTAAAAAAAAATTACAACAGTGGAATCTACTGTATTAATATTAGTCTATTATACTACTTGTCTTGCATGTTCACAACTATCTTCCTACTCTTCATTTATATGTTAGTTTATTTTAGCTCAGTTCATTTGACCATACCTAGACAATGCCAATGGAACATGCTTAAATACAACAGAAGCCATAACTGGAGAAAATGTGATCTTGACTTTTGTAAAGATTACAGGAAATGTATTCATAACCATTCATTTGAATATCTCGCTTAACTTTACTTATGCTTTAAAACTTTCCAAAAATGGTGTCTGACATCTAAAAAAAAGTTTTATCCAATGAGACTAGAATGAAGGCAATACAATGAACCAAAAGCTTTGTGTAGTATGCCCCTCTAAGGAAAATATCAACAAATCTTTTACTCCCAAACCTAAGTTGATAATCCTACAAAGACATAAAAATGAGACACTGAAAACTGCATACATGGACACATTTTTCAAGAATCTTTCTGTGAAGTAATGCCATCATGCAGGGCTCCTTGGGACAAGAGGCCTGCCCCACACACTGAGGACTGTAGGCCTACACCACACACTGAGGACTGTAGGCCTACACCACACACTGAAGGCCTGTAGGCCTACACCACACACTAAGGACTGTAGTTCCCAATGTATAAGGAATTTCTCCAAATTTAAAATGTATTCAATTAAGTTCAACATTTGGCTTAGTGAACATTCAAATCAATCCATTAAACAAAAAGAAATTTTAGAAAAAAAGTTATATTTTTCAACTCTTCTGTAAGTAGGTCCTGCTAAGGTCTGAGGAGAACAAAAATATTGAAGTAGAGATTTTTTACATACGTTAGTGGGATTTGGCTATATAATTCCACTATCAAAATTATCTACTTCACTTAAAAACTGACAGCCATTTCCATCATGGCATCAGAGGCAACTTAGGACACCATAACAGTGTAACTTGGGACCTCATTTAACATTCATTTTTTTATGAATCATATCACCTTGTTCACCTACAAAGTTAAAATGTTTATTTTTATGAAAGGTGATTAGTATGTACAGGTATTTGCACAACATAAGCATAGCCATTTGATCACAAGAGAACAAGAGTGGAATGAATTTTGCCATAATTTGCCTGATTTGCAAATCTTCAGCACTGAAGCCTCAGAAAAGGTTACATAGCTCAGCCTCACTTAATTGCATTTTTTCACTATCTTTTCCTGTCATAATCCTTCCAAAAACAGGTTTACATTAATAATAGATTTTCTCAATCACATACCCAAGTAGGTACATTTTTTCCAAGTCATCATTTTTAAAGTGGAATGCCAGCCTAGGCATCGAATGCTTTTGATTGAGATATAGCAAGACTCAAATTAAGATTTGATAGCCTTTGAAGCAAGACTTCACTATATTTAAATCATGATTATGACTTGTATTTTCTTCATAACTGGTAAACATTGTCTCAACCCCATTCCATGCACTCCTGCCAACCAAAAGAATAAAATAACACTACATGTTGTTCTCAAATATAAAAAATTTATGAAAATTTAACAGGTTAAAAAAGTTAAGTAGATTTTGCGGGCAATTTTATTCATCACACTATGATCCCCTGCTCAGTCCGAAAAAATTTATGTCAAAAAAATATTTTAAATATTTTATTTAAAAATATTTTAAATATTTTATTTAAAAATATTTTTAACATTGTGTTAGGTATTTTAAGTTGACCTAAATTCACGGTCTACTCAGGAAGCTATTTTTTCTATCAATATAAATTACAGTTGGTAATTTGCTTATTTATTAGTTCAAAATTCATTGGTCATTCAGAATGCAATCTCATAAGAGTAAAGAAAGCCCATTTAGTATGGACTTATGAAAAAATAGACAATGCATAGGTGTGTTCCCATACAAGATTCTCTGAATTTAGAAATGGCAAAAAGAGAATAGTTTACAACGAACACATGAAAACAGACAAAGTAAATGTTACCTGCAGCAAACTGCAGAGAGGGTTTTATTTCTTGTACAGCCTTTATTTTGGTGTCATTGGATAGGAATTATTTTTCTGAGTGGGAAATCCTATTATCAAACAGTTTGAAGTGTAGGAAAAGTTATATTGACAAAGATACAAGCTGTACAGACTAGTAGAATGTCATGACTCAACTCTACAGAAATTTAGGCAACATCTTCACACATTGACTAGTAGAATTATCACATCACAATGTGAAAAATTACCAAAACAAACCTATCCAAATCCAACCTATCCAGGAGAAAACACAGTAGTAGGATACATGTTGTATAATATACACAAATTTTTCATATCTTGTATTGTCATGAACTTTTCAAATATAAGTTTTTAGCCATCAGAAAAAATTTTGATCAATGACACCAAAATGAAGGCTGTATGATGAATAGAATGCTCTATACAGTCGACAATAGTAGAGTAAATATTAACCATAAATTGTAGTAGTGCTAATGGTAGCAGCCTTATATTCACTCAGACTATTTTGTATAAAAAGAAGGAACCATCTAGTATGGACTTGGGTGAATATGCAATCTAAACATAATATGTATTCCTACACAGGATACCTTGCATAAAATAATAGCAAGTTAAGATGGAAGAGAAATAAAAACAAAAAGTGAAAAAAACTTGAAAATGGAGAGAAGCAGTCAAAACAAGAGATAGAAGACCCAAAGGCCAAGCAATAGTTTACAAAACATAACTTTTTGTCACTGTGTCCTGGTAATGCCATTCATTGCACAAACCTAATCCTGTTGCCTATGGACTATGCCATGGTCCTCCAAAAAGGTTATAGTTACTGTCAAACTTTTTTATACATCATTTCATAACCCATTCAAAATCTATAAGATGCCTTTAAACATGACAAAAATGCTAAATTGTAAAAATTCATCAACAAAAACTTTGAAAATTGTCTACAGCAGCCCTACATGATAGTAATTACTTAGTTATATTAGATCCTGCACGGAAAACTGCAATACACTTTTAACACTGATAATTTGAAAACCTTATGAAAAATTTTGAAAATTTTTGTGCAGTTCATTTTTACAATTAATTCTGTTTATCATTAAAAAAATATGGTCAAATAATAAATCAAGTACATGATCAATTAATTGAAAAAATAGATAGCTTACATTACAGAGCATATTTTACCTAGGCTGCAAATGTTAGGACACCTCAAGAATGCATCTAACATGCTTTATAATACTATACTAATTATGTTAATAGAAGGTTACTACTAAACAAAACAAGGTAATGTTTCAGCTATTGACAAGCATTGTAAAGACAATTAAAAAATAAAGAAAAAAATGAACATGATTGAAGCATGCTTTTAATGCTTGACAATGCACAACCCAATCTGAGCTAACTGGCTGTACAACCTTTTTGTAACATAGAAAAATTATTGTTTTAATGTCAACTTATATGACTCAAAATTTTTCTCAAATGAATAAATATTCAATAGAAAATCACAAGTTTTCAAAGATTTAAAAATTATCTTCAAGTACGTCAAATTTTGTTTTTATTTAGCAGTCACGCGAAAGAAAATTTATCCTACGTATGATTCAACAGAAAATTATTCAAATTTTAAAATTGATACGTCATTTTCAGTAGCACAGAAAATTCCCCACATAGTTCTTCGTAAACACACAAGTCTTTATACGCCCAAACATCCGGAATAGCAATATTCCTTTTCGACTCGAAAGATCTTAAGAAATAATGTATATTACATCTCGACTAATAACTTACATGATTTCGAAAGCTAATACTTCTTGACGCCATAATAAGATACCGGCAGTTACAGTTCTAAAAACGTTTTAGCCTTCAAGGCTCAAGAAGTATCGATGTTTCACACGCGATGAATTGAATACGTCTCATATGTTCAGGAACTCGTGTTAAATGGATGGCCAACGAATTGCAGGACATTTAAACTGAGGCCAAAATCTAGCAGTGTTACCAGTAACAAAATATTCCCTCTAAAAGCGGCTGGCAACACTTGTTTTTATTTTATGGTATGATCTGTTTTTTATTAATAGTCAATATATTACAGACCTAGGGTTGAAATTAAAACGCAGCATTTAATTTTTTATTATAATGAAGTTAAACTTTCGTGTGTTTTATCATTTTTGCGGTAGCTTGTAATTACATAAGTAGTGGGACACAGGGTTGAGGTTTTTACATTAAAATTTGATGTTGTATGAGCAATTATGATATGAGAAAATTTAATAAACAATTATAATAGGGACACAAACGATTTATGGTGTATGTTTTGGTCAGAATAGCAATCATATAGGTTTATTCAAATAGCTTTCATTCCTCGTCATATGCGAGTAATATTGTTCATGTCCTATTGCCCAATATATACTCAGTACCTTTCAAAATCTTTAACATAAATCACTAAGTTATCAATTAAAATTTTTCAAATTAAATTAAGCAGTTCATTTTTTGCAAGTTTTTCAAACAATAAAATTTAAATGAATTGTGCATACCCACTTTGCACCATGGGGTTTGATGAAGTGGTTGCCAAATGTTAAATGACGTGTTTTATTTAATTTCACTATCAAAAACTCTATCTGAATAACCTTTTACCACTAAATTATGCGTAGTAAGTGAATAATAATGTTTGTATCGACAATAATGTAGTACGAATTAAACGATTCTATTAACAAGTTTTGTTTTACGAGACTAAATTTTCAGAAATTTGCTTACTTCTATTTACTCAGATTATTCCCAGCAGCTATTATACAATTGAGTTGAATAGTTTATACGAGCGATTATAGTTCTTGTGAAAACTTACATTTTAAATTTAACTTCTGTATAACAGAGTTAAGCAATGAGCCCGGCAGCTGTTCTTCCTGTGTTGAATACTGTGGGGCGCTTTTCAGCCTCCGACCGATTATTACATGCTTTGGAAAGGTCTGATTTTTTAATAAGCCATTTTCTTTTCTTTTTTCTTCTCGCCTGCTATTCCTCACGCAACTAGCATCGATGCTGCTTTTCGTTATGTGCCGAGAAGACCAGGGTTCGAACCTCGGCTCAGGCAAGGCTTTTCATGTGACCACGGAGTACTTCCCTTGGAAAAGGTAACTTAAACCACACATTCCTCACATCCCTCACCCCACCAGTAGTTGTAAGGCATTGAAAAACCCAACGTTAAAACGTGTTGGAATTAATAAAGGTTCTTTTTTATTATTTTCAATGATATCAGAAATAAATTTCCAGCCAGAAAAGTATCCGTTCATATTAGTCAAACATTCATACAGAGAAGTAGAAATTAGAATATATTTTTATAGAACATGGGGCTTCTTGTGTCTATATTAAACCAAAGATCTTGGATCTGAAATCCAACAAGTGGAATAACTTTCTCACTCCTACCGCCTGTTCAAGTAAGCTCGAGAAAAGCAAACATTGTACTCCCACGAGTTGACCATTCGTTTCCCACTGTAGAGATTGCGCCTGCGCTATTTCCAGTAGTCAGAAAGTAACAGCGCTGTTATATTGGACAGATTCTTTCTACGTTTTTTTTTCCTCCTCACGTCTTGTTGAAATGGCTTTCAAGCATTTAAAGAATTTTCTAAACGATTTGAACAATTTATTTAACGATTAAGATATACCATTTAAAAATATTTAAGAACGGAATTTATTAAAATGTTAATATGTACTATTACTATTACAAGCACTATCTTAACGGGGCATAACTCAACTCTGGCCATCTTCGTTCATTCTTAAATTAGCTACGTTTTATTTCTAACTGCTCATGTTTAAGCAAATTTAGTTGATTGCATCTGCAAACTTAGCCGAACGATATTGCGAATATACTCGTAATTGGTTGCAGTTGATAACTGAATACGTCACAAATAAAATTTCAAATCTATTGCATCTGTCAACTTGAAATAAACGTCGTTTATTGTTCCACTGCAATCGCCTATTGTCAGTGCTAATTATTAACTTTTGAATCTTGAATATGAGATTTGCATATACCTGTTTGTTTTACAAAAAATACTCCACACGAACGTATCCATGTAAAGGTGTAGTCTCGCGCATACGACACGTGACACGGTTTGCGTAGTAGACGTATCAACAATGATACGATCGAACTATCATCACTTCTAGGAGGTATTGCACAGCATAGATGGATGCAATGCCAACTGCCTTGTGTGAAATTCATACTATTTTTCAAGGTTGGCTGTTTACATAACAAAGTGCGAAAAAATTCCACAAAATTCCCGGGTTTTTCGGGATTGTCTTGCCTGTTTTCGCAATGAAACCCTTTCCACCAACTCTTTTGTTCAAATACACGTTTCATATTATTTATTATTTTATTTCTTCGCAATGCTATCCTAATATCCGTCAAATTCTCATGGAAAGCAGGTTTTCAAGGTATTAAAGAGGGCTTCCCATGGAAAAAACTTAAGCCTTACATTCTTCGCTATCTTCACGTACCATGTCACTAATTATGAGGTATTTAACAATCAATACATTGTATTTATGTCAATGTTGCTGAATTAAAGTTTCTTTCTTTTCCTTCTTCCCTTTTGGGGACTGTGTTGCTTGCTGTTGACAAACTTGTTTCACATGGTGTTTTCAAAAATGTCACATTCGTTTCAAGTCAAGGTGAAACTTTGTTTTTGCTTTTTGCCTGCCTATCAAAAAATCTAAAAGCTGTATTGAATCTAATTTTCAGCTTCCACAGATAATAGTTTTTTACATCAAAAGTTCTTCGTCAAATTGCACACAAAATATACGTTTTGGGCACGGAAAATCCTAACCTGAACTGTGTAATTTTCCGTTGTTATTAGCCGTTTTGCAAGTTGGGCGTGATAGTAAAATTTAACTAAAAACTAGACTTACTGAGACCATGTGTCAGTAAACTCGGCTTTATAGAATTGAGCCTGATAAAGAGAAATTCGGTATTGTAGGATAGAAAGAATTTTGTATATTAAAAATTTTGAAGGTTCACGAAAACGAAAAATAGCGTATTTCTGTCCAACTTCACGTTGGGTTCACGGTCACCGATGCATGTGTAGGCCCCAACATAGAATAAGATTAAAAATTAGTTATTCCGCATACAAGCAAGCAGCTTGACTGACTTCATCGTCACTCTGTTCTTCATATCAGGGATACCGCATCCTAAATCTATATGGTTCATTTCAGATCATAGCGCACTTTTGAATGTGTTGGTTTTCCCCGTCGTTTACGTTATGCGTGACAAAGAGATTGATCGAATTTACTTGAAATAAATTACTTCCGTCCCCGCCGTAGACATGTGCATGATGACATTGCCCAAATGCCTTTTATTCATAGTAATGATAATAATAACTTGCCTTGTGACTGCCTAAGAAAACATTATCAATTGAGACTCATTACCAGAAAAAATGAATCATAGATTGACGTTCAACCAAACATGACCACGTTTTTTTACGATGTGCATGTGAACCGTGAATCGAATGTCTGCAACGAGCTGCGAATAATGTTCACAATAATCACAGATTTTTATTTCGTGCTTTTAAAATCTATTTTAATAAAAAAATTATCTATTTGCGGGTGTCTGATTATCCTGTAAACCTATTTTTTCGTCCAAAGTGGAAAAAATTTACGGATGAATTTTAAATTGTATTTTGTCCAAAATTTTGACTGCTTGCGATAATTCCGTTAAGACATATTTCATACTGATATGGAACGCACTGAACTGAAATAGTTCTATCTAACACACGAAACATAAAGAGCAAAGGAGACATAAATGGTAAACTTAAAGTATTATTACCTGTGATTATGATGTCATCCATAAGGTAACGTTTATAAAATTCAAAGCATAGAAATTTGCCTATTTTTTCCAATATCAAGAGATGCACCGAAATAATTCTTTGAAACCTTACTACACCGTCATGCCACCACAGTACAGAGAAGGCGAATAGTTTCATTTGAAAAAGGGTTCAATGTGACGTACCTTCTCTGTACTTTGTTGCCACAGAGTCTCAGATCAGGTAAAAGACTTACTGTTGAAGATGTCAAGGAGTTGAATGTGAAAACTTTGCATCAGGCGCCAACAGCTATTGTAAACTAGTTCCTACGACTTCCATTCAATAATTGTTGCTACTGATATTCTCGAGTCAAAAACACGCACTAAAATAAACAGCATGTGACTTCAGACACTACTAACGAAGGTAATTAGTGCTGAATTCGAAGGTCGTTCACCTTAATTTTCGTAATAAGAACCCACGGGAATATGTCTTTTCCTGTTGATGTTGTATTTAAGGCTGTCTTGATTTCCATTTGGGATGCTTATTTCTTGAGATGCCATTTCCCTGAGTTTATCCAGCTCATTGCCAATCCCTGCTTTCATGTGGTTAAACTCTGACACCACCAGAGACAGTCGACCGAGGAGGTAGTTGAGATTGTCTTCGACATCAGTGACTTTCCCGTTGATCTCTCCTACTGTTCCAGCACGACTGAGGGACACGTTCATATGCTGGTTGGTGGTATCTTTCAGGTCGTCTAACATGTTTACAGACTGTTCCACTTGTTGGTACATGATCCCAATTTGGCGCCACACTTGCGAGATTTCGTCTTCCATTTTCTTCGTCATGTTGGTCAGAGCTGAAGTTTGGTTCTTGAGGATATTGAAAGAAATGCTGTTGATTTGGTCAGACAAGGTTGAGTTGATCGTGCTTCCACTTTTGCTCACGATTTCGCTAAGCTCCAAGATAACTTGCTGGATTCCAAACTCGATGCTTCTTTTAGTGTCAAGAACGGCATCAGCAGTATTAATCATAACCTGTTCAACCTTGTTCAGACCGCTGATCTCTTTGGAGAGGAGTTCGTAGTTGTCAGCCACCGTCGATTGCAAGTTGTCGGTCATGGAGGCGGTGTCGTCAAGAGCTCCCATGATGTTCGACTGGCCTTCTTCAACTTTTGACGACATCCCATTGATTTTATCTTGCAGCATAGCACTATTTTCTTCTACGGCCATCTTCAAATTTGTGTGTAACGTGCCAAGGTTCTCACGAGAAGCCTGTTCCAAAGAGCGAAGCCCATCCAGAACTGCGGAAAACGAGCCGTTCGCTGCGACTTCATCTTGCCTGATTTCGTGCAGTACAGCGTGAAGGCCTGTTTCTTGCTGTCCCATGGCCTGTGCGCAAAGAACGGTTAAAACGAGTCCTTTTTTTAAAGAAGGAGAAACATAACTCATTACCTTATATATGAAAACCTGGATTTGTGTAGTAAAACTAGGCTTAATCTTATTCACCAGTGCCAGTCTATATAAAAAAAGAAATTTGACATTCAAATCAACGGATGTCATTAGCTTACTTTCCATCCATCACTTTGGAGCAAGACGTTATGCCACATACTCGAGGTAGGTGAAAATGAGATTAGAAAGTTCATAAAGCATCCATGCTCATCGAACTTGTTTTAAGTACGTGAATATATTACCATATTGAAAAGAAAAGTTGAAAGCAGTAAGCCTTATACGAGAATTTTGCAGAAATTGTGATATTGAATTCACAAATCTCCTATTTTTAAATAAATTAATTTTTGAATAGGATGGCTGATTTGAATTTAATGTGAAACTAATTATTGTGCTGTCTGTCACTCTCAAGGCTATGTATTATATATTTACTCACTATAATCATAATTGATAACATAGTCACATGACGCCTAGTTTTATCTGATACTACATAGATTAAGCATCAAGTTCCGCAAGTAAATAAAGTAAAGATATGGGCTGCAGTCGCAAAATTACTTATAGAACTAGTAGGACAGTTTTTCAGGAACTTATGTAAATTCAAAGTAGGAAAGGGCTAACTTACAGTGAGCGTGTTTTCCTTGAGGTCCTGGATCATCATATCTTGGTTCTGCTGCATCTGCGTCAACAGCTCCAAGCGTCCCACCATTTCAGCCTCCAACTTCTTGCAGCTTTCGCACTCTTCCTGCTGCTGACACAAAACAAAGAACGTTTGCCCCAACAAAATCACCGCACAGATTGTCTTTTAAATACTCTACAATTACGACCCTAACGTTATCAATTGCGTGATCACGCTCGCGGACCTACCAACATGTGCTCGTGTGCGTGCCATGAAAACAACTTCATTTTGTACACTTTTCCAATACCAAAGTAAAAATCAATTTCAATTTACCCACTATTTCAAGTCAACAATAACCGTTTCTTGTTACTAGCATACAAAAATAGAGCCTGTGTATCTAAGCCACAACTCACAATAAGAATTTTATTCTCGTCCTGCAAAGTAAAATCAATTTTAACTTACCCACTATTTCAAGTCAACAATAACCGTTTCTTGTTACTAGCATATCAGAGGTGGGCAGCGCTACTTTGAAATGTAGCGGCCGCTACATTTCAAAGTAGCGCTGCCCAGCTCTGCATATAAAAATAGAGCCTGTGTATCTAAACCTCAACTCACAATAGGAATTTTATTCTCGTCCTGTTGACACGAGAGTACGGCGTTCAGAAGACCGTCCTGTCGTGTCGTCACCTGATCGAATTGTTGGCTCATGACGTCATTCAGTAGGCGAACCTGCAGGACATTGATCCATTTACAAATCGGCGATGGGTTACAGAAATTACATGGGAAATGAAGAATCGGCTAGTCGAGGGAATTGTAACAGTTTTAACACCCCCGAACTCGTTCCTTCTAATGTAATTCAATACACTTGCAAGTGCTGTAATCCAAAGACAAAGAATTAGCTTTTAAGATTTTATCACCTGATGAGCTCGAAAATATTCGATGACTTTAGGGCAAGACTATGAATGTTCTCCTAAATTAACCAAACAAACGAATAAAATCACAGGTGTTCCCAACAGATCATTTGTGAGATTCCTTTTATAAAAGCGTAAAAGTGTTTTTTATAGGAAGGAAAAATCTTAGCCCAGAAAGCAGAACTTCTTTAATCTTCTCCTGCATTTTCGAAACATTATTTTGTCCGTAATCGGACCTCGGTCACCGATCTTTCTGGCCTTAATTAATACTTCCAATTCTCAATAAATTTATTTTATTTCGGATCTACAACTGGCGGATGCATGGCTGCAACGCTATGCAAACAGTTCCTTCATATCGTGAGCTGTAATTTGCTCGATAATTTTTCATAATAAATGAAAAAAAGGCGTTACCTATATGTTCTTGTAGTCAATGAGCTATTGGAACATAAGTTTCTTGCTTGAATATTCTGTACCTTACATTAGTAGATGGTTATCTAAAGTAACACACATCTCAGATTCGAGATCTAGATGAAAACTACAAACTCTGAGTTTTCCTCCCGTGCTCGCTGAAATTGTGCATTTATTTTCATGGTGAAAAACTATATCAAAGTAAAATATTAGTGCACATTGTTTACAACTGTACGAAATTGAAGTTCAATTTTCTATCAATTTATTTAAACTTCTAATCGTGATATCACTACGTAAATCAACATTGTTCACCTAAAGGAGCCCAACCATGTTCAAGTTAAACCCCATGCTAAAAAATTTGTTTCTTAAAGTAAAACGGTAGATCCTCCAGTATGTTTCCACAAGCACCTAAGAAAGAAACGAACACTATACTTTTCACATAATTTTCACACTTTTCGTTTTCACACCAGCAGATTGTATGTACTTACGTCAGTAGAGACGCCCCGCAGCTGAGTCTCCTGGCTACCTTCTAGCTCTGCCATTTTCCTGAGGATGGTTTTTAGGTCCTTTTCGACCTCGGCCGAGCTCTGCACGGCAACCTCATTGGGCATCGGCGGCAGGTCGAAGGGTGCCCGGCCCAGCGACGGCTCGGCCGCCGACACCAGCAGACGGTCCAAACCCTCACTCAATTTCGTCAGCATGGTGCGTTGTCTGTCGTCCGACTGGGCAAAACAAGACAATGATTGTTAAAATTTCTTGTTCAATTCTCCTACCATTCATCCCCAATAAGTTCTGATTTATAATGAAAATTATGTGAATTTATTTTGCGATGTTATGCAGGGTGTTTCTAGAAAATACCTGTCTTAATTCTGAATATTTAGGAGGGATTGTAAGAGAACGGTGTCGTTAATTACTTGGTTTTCTAGCGAGGAAATCTAGACGGAAAATAACACCTCGGCTTTCTCACTGACATCATCTTTCCTGAACTTCATCAAGTATACGGCTTCAAATTTTATATATCTATACATATATATATTCAACGAGGTTTGAGTTGTTTAGTGGATGACAAAAACGGAGCATCTGTCATTATCGAGCAATCGTGAGAGATGACTTGAAGAATATCTTCCGCAACAGAGTCATCGCCTGAAGTTAGTCATATGCCCCCGAATGACTCTTGATTTGGCATTTTGCGATAACTTCCTCTGAAATTATCAGAAGTTTAAGCTTTTTCTTCATTAAGGAGAAATATTCAATGCAGTGTGAGCTTTTAAAAAACGGGTTTTGACACGAAAAATGCAGAAAATCATATCGACACTACGGGTGTCTACTAAAAGAGGAATGTCAACCTAAGTAGGACTCTTTCCAAAATAAATTTTAGAGATTTTTCCTTACTCCCAATTTGTTCTTTTTTGGAATTTGAGTTATGAGCTTCCAAGTTACAAGCATGATGTTTAGGTACTTTCTCTCTATTTTTGGTTATGGTATCATCGAAGTAAGTAATACTGTTTCTTTGACATATTGGTTTCAGTAGTTACTAGAGAACTATGAGCTGCATTTTACTTGCTTAGGTAAAATCGACTTAATATATAGCTTTTGAAAGAGGAATTTGTGTTCTCAAGTGTGGAGGAATTGCTGTTCTCAAGTGTGATTACTACTTTTTTGTGTCTATTTAGTCATGAGGTGCTGGCAGATAGGTGCTTTCCTTCATTCCATAGGTTAGTGATCTATAACTAGACATGCATTACGTTCATGTAATCAGGAAGATAAATGATGTATTTATCTATGCCACGAATGATACAAAATACATAAACTCCCAAGCAGTACTTACAAACAAGAAACATGTAATATCACCTTGATATTGGATGTTTGTAATGTATTCAAGATTAAAGAAACGAACATCAAAAGTGCAGGAAGAACAAAGCCTACAAAGTAGCCCGATTCGACACCAAGGCATATGGCATATATATACGAGTATATATATACGACGAGGCACTGCGGTCTCGATCCCTTCAGGGCGGCACTCGGTCCTCAAGTACAGGGGCAGGCGGGCCCGGCCGTCAGGAGAACAAGGTCCGAACATGGCCGATTGAGGATGAGCATAATGACCCCTCAGAGAGGACGGAGAACCACTCGAGGGCTCCCTGACGTCCGTGATGGATCGTAAGCCTCCCCAGCCAGGCTCTCAAGACTCGTTAGCAAATCGGACACGCCAAACCTTCATTAATATCTGCCTTTCGAGAGGACGCTTCCTTGAACTCCCTCGAGGAGCGCTGACAGCAGCTTTCGCTCGTCCCTTTAAAGCGGGCGTCGACTTTAGGTGTTGCAAAAACACCATTTTCTTCCTGCTCGTGTTTCCCTCTTCAGAAGCTCTACGATGGCTTTTGAGAATTCGTTGTGTTTTTAGGCGCAGCATGTCATTCTTGGAAAAGGTATACGAATCCTTTAGTTCTTCGAATTCGACGAATTGGTGGGAGAGGATATATTCGAAGTTTATTTGAACTCACTACGACCTTGCAATGTGCGGAAGAAGGCACCCTGCCTCATCTCTTCAGGCAGATTTGTAGACATCGTTTCTAATTGAAAATCATGTATTATAGGTTCCACAAGCTCGGTGTAGCAATGAAGTTTAGTAGTGATTTCTTAACTCTACAGAAGTATCGTTGAGTTCCGAAATATAGTTAATCGAGACGACGTCATGAATCGCAGCTGGAGAACCAACGATCCTGTTGGCTGAAATGAGACATAATTCAAGCTAAGGCTAAGAACTCTTAGTGAATCCATACACACATACGTGTAAAAATTTAATTCTAATAATTTAAGTGAAATTGTGTTATCGAAGTGAGAGTCTGAAAGAGTTGATACCCCCCCAGTTTGTACGTCTTTCATGCACCCTGACCCGTAAACTCGCTATTGAAGTAGATATGCATATGAAGATTAGAAAAGGTAATCAGTAAAAGATACTGTCAAATTACTGATAAATTTTCGTGTGGGTTTTACACACGAAAATGAAAGCACAAAAATCTAAATATTGTACCCACACTTTGTATGACCATACAATATGGCAATATTATTTGTTCCTAATATCCCTCATATTGCCCATGATTCAACCCGCTGTATGCATTCCCATTTAGATTTTAAATCTTGTTAAACTTAGCATCTGAACTTATTAATTGCACACCTAACTGGATATCCCGAGTATATTAATTGATGTCAAAAGGGAAATACATATTTGATAGCAGTTTCATTTTGCAATTGCAAACTTTCTGGACATATAGTATGTACCCCTCGCGAGGGCGACAACTACCACCATGAGGTTGCCAGCGTCGGCATGACTCTACCTCTTCACCGTGGCCTCAAATCTCCTTTGCCACGTCAGAAAATGAAGCTTGTGCACGTTAATGATCCCCAAGAATCTACTATCGATGTTATTGAATACTGATAAAAATGATCAACTATGAGCTAACGTTTCTGCTCCCCGAAATAAGTTTCAAAATTAGCGTGAAAGATAAAAAGCCTAATTTTTTTAGAAACGGCAAAAAGAACAATACATGCAATTATTGAAGGACTTCGGCTGGTGATAAAATTTTATTTTAAATTAAATTATGTTTCTAGAACTTTTTTATCATGTATTTTAAACTTTGAACTTCATAATATGGCAATTATTTGATCGCCAATTGTACGATATGAATAAAAATCTGAATATTTTCTAATAGTTCCGTTTCATCTTCTACTAGATGGGGCAATGGAATGCAAAAATAGAAACTAATCGTTGTAAGCAGGAATAATATTTTGAGCTACCGGACGATGTTTACTCGAAGGCCAGCCCACGTCCAACATAATGAAAAGATGTTTTGCTCCTGGTTTACAAGCCGGTGATTTTCGGTTATAAACACTACACAAAAACGATGTCGACATGGATTGCGCGCGGACCTAAAGATGAATGAGGCTGCTTGAAGCTGCTGCTAGATAACGCTGTGTTTTGTTTACACCATCAGCCGTTTTTGCGAATCCTTGCTTTGCGAGAAGTTGTGCACAGATGTTGGACTAGTAAATATTTGTTCTCCAGCAGGACGAGCCAGGGCGACATCTAGCGGCCCTCTCCAAACAAACCCAGCTGCCATGGAGTACTGAGTTTCTCACAGAGTTTGTCGTCATGCGATGTTCTCGCTATCTGGGAATGGAAAATATTCCTGTGGGATTCTTTGTATTGTTTCACGTTCCATTGTGCCGAAGAATGAGACTTTAACATTTTGCGATTCAAAATCTGTTTTGAGTGTGCGTGTTTGTTGTCACAGCTCTAAGATCTTGTATCTTAAAATCGAAATGTCCCGAATCATCTTCCGCTTGTTAAAGCACGATGTTAAGAACTGAACATCAAGTTTTTCTGTGACAGGACAAAAAAACCCGCCAATTTCGAGTATTCTTACTCGGTTGAGGTTTTGAATATTTTCTATCGTTCGTAGTAATAATATCACAAGCACGATCTGCTACCCTTTCCATATTTTGACTTGTAGGTAGGATACCTTCAGTAATCCCATTTTCTAAAGACAAACATGATAAACACGAAATATGAAAATTAATACTCGTTCATTAATTGGACGCGTTATATGGCTACCATCCATCTGCGAAACAACTAAATATAAAAAAAAATTAGAAATACTCAAAAAATTAAGTCTTATGGCAGACGCTACCGACCTGTAAATATGAACCCTCAATTAGCACTGTGAATTCCGCGTGCGATAACAAGAGCTCATATAAAGCATCGTCAATGTTAGGTGTTAGATGACGGAGGCTGATATCGTCACCTGAATTCAAGACACATTCGAAAAGTGGAAGCGGTAAAACCACCGGCAAGGGGGCAATATTCAACAGAAGTTAGGAAATAACTCTCATGGGGTAGAAAAATCGTCCTGGAATCGCAAAGTAAGTGAAGAATTTTACTGAAAGTTTTATTTGACTAAAAAAAAACCTACACAAAAGTGTTCTTTTAGGATTTTCTTTCATGAGCACGCCCCGAACTCTACTGTTTCCCGACACACCCACATCTCACACGAAGTTCAGCCTTACCTCATCTTACCGATTATAATTTACCATTTTTCCGAAACAATTTGAAAATGAAGCCAAGCAAAGAAGCAAGCTATAAACTGCAATTGAAATTTATACGCTAGAACCTATATTTATAAATGAGAAATTTATACGCTAGAACCACAAACATCGACGACACTATATTGACGACATTGCAATTATGTTGCGCTACGTCCTGTCGTTTTGATTCCCAAGGTTTCCCCAAACAGAATAACATACACACGCAGCGTGCTCTCGAGCATAACATTCAACATTCAGGACTGCCTTACTTAGCTGCACTTTATCTACCCATAGTGCTTTATAAAATTCTTTTCTATCACCAGTAAAAGTAAACGTTGGGCAAGTGAACTCTGGACAACGTTTCAGTGCGCAACTTGAATTCCCAAAACGATAGGAGTCCGCCAGAGCAGTTCGAGGGGACCACTCGAGTCAGGCGATAGCGACTGCTCTTGACTTATCGCCAGCAGATGCCCTTCTCGCTCACCAGTGGCCTGCTGACTGCTTCCTAAAGTGCTTACGCTATCGCAGACTTTCATCAATTGTTGCTCGTAAGTTGTCGTTTGAGTTGGTGAGGTGGTCCTTGTGCGTTGCTACGCTAGGCATAAATCAAATGCAATTCATGATAGTAGCTCTGCTAATTATCGCAATATGTTGAGGAATTTTTTGAGTTGGATGCGTGTGATCTACATCAAACTTCATCCTTAATCAATATGAGTCATTTCTAAACTTCTTAATTTGTGCTCGCGGTTAATTTTTTTTTCTGCGTTTAAGCGTTTAATTCATATTCGAGTTCTATTTGTACAAAATTTATACAGCTCTTTTAAAAAATAATTACGCGTGCAAAGCTTATTTCACGATCGTACGTGAACCTGGCATTAGCTACAATCACTGGGTACCATTCATATTAGAATGTAAAATTCACACGTCAGATACCTCTGTTTAGTATTGCATATTCACATGGAATATTTTCCATGAAATTTCCAATCTGCAGAAAAAACAAAAATCGGAGACCGGGAGAAAAGACCATGCACGGCAGAATGCAGCCCAAATCGAGGCTGTGTTTGCTGGCCGTAGTTCTTCTCACCAGAGCGTGGGCAGCCGAGGGAACCTTAACTGCCTACTGGAACGTACCTCTAGACAAGTGCTCCAGACTCGGAGTGAATTTCGACTTGGACCAGTTCAACATCGTTCACAATGCTGGCAACGTCTTCAAGGGAGACAAAGTGAGCTTCAGAAAAACAATCTTAAATAGGACTTAAATTGCGACGTTGCTGAAATAAAAGTTTTTGTGCCTAATATTTTCTTTGCTGCCTCACTGGGAAGTTAACGGCAAAAAGAGGCTGGAAACGCGTGCGGGAGCAGCAATTTTATGATAAAGGTTAATATTCATATATACGAGGGACAAAGCATGATTTTACCATATTCTACACACCGGCATGAAGTTTTCTTAATTTATTATGAATAGTCGCGCAAATAACAATATAACTAAGAAATAACTAAACAGCCAACAATGTAAAGAGTATTTACAGTAGTCTTTCAATACCATTACCAAGTACGCACAATTAACTACTGTCAGTTAATGAGCTTTTGACCAATAGTATTGGGAAGTATTTTACTTCCATAAGATGAGAAGTTGGTTCGTTTAAGTAAACATCACAATCTCCGATACCGCCCTGAGCCAAAAGAAGACTCGGTAACAGGAAAAGACAATGACTTCTCATCTTGTGAAAAATATCGAAGACAACAACAAAAGCACAGCATTTTTTCGAATTTTACCTCGCCCAATACAGTATGTATTTAACCAATATAAGCAGCGTGCTATTTTTGCGCAGGTGAACATTTTATACCAGCCGGGTGAGTTCCCCCACTACTCCCCTACAGGGGCCCCCGTCAACGGTGGCATCCCCCAGAGAGGCAACCTGACTTTGCACGTCGCCGCCTTCAAACAACAGCTTCAGTTTCTCCCATCAAACTACACAGGTGAGGAAATGTTCTTTTATGCTGCACACAATGTTCAGGGAATTCAGTTGCTTGCGAGAGACCGATGTTTTTTTTATGTGGGAAGTTTGGCTGTGTTCGTTTTGCAGGAACGTTCGTACTGGAACCCCCATAAAATCTGTAGTTGTTTTTTATATATTTGAATCGGTGCTTTGAATCATGAAAAAAGAGGCGATGAAAAGAGTAAGTTTCTTTGCACTCGAGTCGTCATAAAATCAACCGACTACATATCAGTCAATAATTTTGCACCAGAATACTATAAAGAGCTCCTGGTTTCAAATTCCTTTGCACTGAACTCACCAGAAAAGGTTGCGATAAATTAAAAATACTTCATCCATTTCCCGAAATAACACGAGTGAGCTGAAATTAATTTTGAGCTCTTTCTTAGACAAATGGCGAGAGAAAGATTCTATTGTTTCTCCAGGCTTGTTGGTGCTGGATTTCGAGCTGTACATGCCCAGCTTCTCGGTGTCTCTGCCCAGAGTGTACCAAGACCAGTCGGTACAGTGGGTGCGGCACCAACACCCAAACTGGACTCACGAGGCGGTTCTTCGTGAGGCGCAGCGGACTTTCAACGCCAGCGCCAAGCCCTTCTTTGAGGTAAATTGTTGCCCCCTGAATGCGAATTATAAAAAATGTTACATCAGCCTCCCTTTTGAGTCAAGTTTGCTAGTGGTGGCAATTTTGTTTAAGGGTGTAATTTTGTTTAGCATTTCAGGGCGTATAGTAAGGAATGTCGGATATGGCTTAGCGTCTTTCCATGTTACAATTTGCCATCATGTCTTAATCATTGGTCTGCAAGTACGATGACTTTGGAAATAGTTGTCTTATCGTACTTACAGTAATACAATTGACCTTGAATTGATTTTATTAGCGTCCATTTCCACCATTGTAAATGAATATATTTTCATGTATTTCTGTGGATAAATGTATTTTCTCTTGAGCTTAGAAAATATGTACGCTCATTAAATTTTACACCCATAAAATCAAGGAATGTTTTAGATGACGATTTACATCAGAAGTCCACGTTGCGAAGCTATGGTCAATTCGATAAAAGAATTTGCACAATGCGCAACCACATCAAAAACAGCTGAGTTAACAATTCCAAATGTATTAGATTAACCATCGACGCACATTAAATAAGAATACATGAGACAGAATCCTGCTGCACAGCGCACACATGGATCCTTTCTATGAAAATCTTCTGGGACGCATGAGTGCAGCTGTTATTCTGCTTCAGGTACTACTACAGGAAGCCGTGCGCCAACATCCCGGATCTTTGGTAGGTTTCTACCACTACCCTTACTGTGAAGACTACAAGCCACCTTTCCTACACTGTGCTCCACAGGTAACCTTCACCTTGAAATATCACGTGGGTAGAGAACACTGCATGTCTATCTAGCCTTCTTATGACGTAGTTGTCAAGATCACATCCATAACAAACTAGAGTACTTTCCTCCAAAGTTTCAGCCTTACGATGTCTGTGAAAGAATCACAAATGCTAATGAAGTGTCTGCTTATTAATTTGAAGCCTTTTGTGTACGCTTGCTATCATACTGACATTGCTATGACGTCGCTTTTTGTAAGATTGATGGCCTTTCGCCTCATTTATTCTAACGGAAACGTGCAATTTCTGTGTAGAGTTCTATTTCTGGTCAGTGAACCCACAGGTGAAATGATATGAGTGGGAAATTTCGGGCGCCGCGAAGGATTTTCATATATTTTCTTCTCAGCCATTACGTAAGCGTTACTTATACAAGATTAGGTTCAGTGAAAGTTGGATATTTTTCCTTGAAACTTAACACTTCATGCGATGAAAGTCGTGATATTCATAATAAAATATCAAATCCAAGTATCTAAGTTATTATTTTTAAGAGAAATTACACTCCTCTGCAAAGAATACTGTGACGCAACTTCGAAAGCCAAATAAACACCTCAACTCTTTAATGTTGAGAAAATTCCAGCGTAATTAGAAACACCACTTTATGCGCGAAATATATGTATCTGATCCCTAATGAGTTATTATGCTAGTTGCGATGTTCAAGAGAGTGAGCCATAAGTAAAGTACACTTAATTATGTCGGAAGTACAGATACACTAAGAAACCTCTAGATTTCCCTGCTGCATTTTAAAATTACCTGATCTTAATACCAATTGAAGTTTAATAGACATCATATTTTTGAAGGGTATACCTTATATGTAACCCATCCCGTACTTGAAAAAACTTAGGTTAAAATATTTATGAACGCAGCTACGGGAACTGAACGACGGTCTCCGGGGGTGGCTCTTGGACGCCTCTCGGGCGCTTTACTCGTCCGTGTACCTGCAGCGGCGTTTCTCGGCCGATCGCCAGTGGCGGGTCGTGCGCGCCAAGCTCTTGGAGACTCAAAGACTAAGGAAGAAAAATGTGCCTGTTTTGCCGTATATGTGGTACCGGTGAGAAGTTGTTATGCCGTGTAATCTTGATATAATGTAAAATTATTCATATCATACGTCTCGGACAGACGGTCTTACAGCTGAGGGTCGAAACATAAAATGGAACTGAAAACACTAGAATTAAAGGATTCAGTCAGGAGTAGTAGACGAAAAATACATACTCTCGTTTCTAACTTTCTAAAATACTTGTTCCTCAGTTACGGAGACACAGAAGAGCTCGTTAACCGCGCTGCGTTGCTACGCTTGTTGTGGTTGCTGAGGACGTGCGGCGCCGACGGGATTGTGGTTTGGGGAGCTGCACACAACCTTGCTAATCGGACATCCTGCCTCGAATTCAAGGTAAAAGCGTGGAATTATTCAGTGTGCTACCTATGATTTGACCCACGGAGGATCATTTTCTCCTAGACAATTATCATAATCGCAGGAAACTTGTTAACATCATCTGATGTTAACATCGTCTTGGATGCAGTTGCAAACGCTGCAAAAGATGTAACTTCGGGCTAGTTGACTTGAGAATATGTGGTTATGAATAAATATGAAAACCTATACGTTTGAAGGAATACTTTCTGGTAAAACACACAGATGACTCACAGAATACCAGGCTCTGGTCTCTTTACGCTACTGAGAGCATGCTCCTAAAATAGTTATTCAGACCTGATATTATTTATGGGTTGAAATACAGTCTTAATTGGTTACAGAACACGTTAGCACGTGAGTATGGGAAATGTAATGGATAGGTTAAATGAGATATTAATAATAAAGAGTAGTATTTCCGTTCACAAATAATTGGTCACCAGTGATCATTTCTACATATTTTTTAACTAACTTTTCGACGATAATTTCTGGTATTCATGTTAGATAAATCAGGATTAGAACATTCTGTTACAGTTTTGGGACTTGAAATTGCATAATAAATCTGCTTCTTTAAAAATATAACGTATTGTCGTTCGTAGTAATATTTTGGAAAGGAATTACAATTGAAATTTGAGTAATTATGAACAAATTTGTATCACTTTCGTGAACAGGACTACCTGTACGACACTTTGGGGCCCGTGCTGAAGTGCTTTCACAAGATGGCGGAGGAAGACGCGCGGGAGATTCAGAGAAGATTTTCAGCCATCTCCCGTCACTGGTTGTCCTCCAGCGAAATTAATCCCCGTGACTACTATGACTATTTTCATATTCAAAATCCTACTGAAGAAATGCGTTATGACTTTTTCAATTACAACCAACGCATCCATCTCCGTGGTTATCTCGATAGTTTTCCCGACAACCAATGGCCATTAAACCGGTTGAGTCTTAAGAATCATGGTTTAGAAAGAGAAACTTTCCACAAAGGACGTACGTCCAAAGACATTGATTTTACGGAAGGAAATAAAGGACTTACTAATACCAAAATTAGTCCGTATCCTAGCTCATCAGAGCTCTCTTTGCTCACTGCAATTCTAAAAAATTACTGTGCATTGTAATACATAACTTTTACAGTGATGCTTTACCGTTCTGACAGAGCGACCTGAAAACAGCGCACCTCAAATAACAGTCTTGTCCAACTATCACCTCACAACCATTTCGCTTAAAAACTTGAGAACTAGAATACCCTTTTTGTTTATTCACCACCACACGAGCAACCATGCTAATCCATGCAAAATACTCACGGTACGGACGAGCGTTAGAACTGCCATGACTCGTTCCTCGACGACAGCCATTTGCCTGGCGGTCTGCGTGAGGGTGTCGGTGGTCTGACTGTGGTCGGCCACCAGAGAGTTTAGAGTCTTCGAGGTGAAGTCTGCCATCTGAGCCTCACGGAACTCATGTCGCATGAGCTTGTCCTCGAGGCTTCTTACTACGCGGTTGAGCTCATTCAAAGCTGACAGCAACTGTCGTCCTCTGTGTAATAAGTTTGCAGTTTATTATTGATTTCGTTCATTTACGGGATCAATGGTGTATTCAAGAAGATCCTTTTACATAAGCATGGGATAGTAGCATCACGTATCGGAAATTCAATAAGTGACGTTGTTTGTCTTCGTAAGGTCAGCGGAGAAACCGTGAGTGTATTAGGTTCGCATTAATGTCTAGTGATTAAGTTGATATTGCAGCTTAAACAAAATTTAAATCTAAAGTTAAAATCCAATAGCATACTTGAATTTTCCTGATCCTGTCAGTGTTCTGCATTACACCTGTGAGGTCATTATACAAACAATCGCTTATGACATGGGGTTTGAAACATTGCATGCCTTCAGTATGTACTCTCTGTAATCAACGTGTAGTGTAGTCTTCATGTATACGTCGTTTACAACTTTTATAAATAATTGGTATTACTGCCTTGCTCTGCATCGCTGTAGATTTTTTATATAGCGGTAATCCTCCTGCTGGTGTTACCTTTCATTACTACTCTGCGTGTGTAAAAGCATTTTTCTCAGGATTATAATGGGCAATAGAAATGAATCAATACCTAATGAATTGTGATTTTGATGATGGGATTGGCACCTTTAGACGTAAGAACATTTCGGGTTGCTTCTACCAGGTTTAATTGGTTGAATGATGTTCTGAGATTTGAAAAGTTATACAAGCATTTTCAATCCAGAAACGTACGTGCAGTTCTCGCACTTGTTCTGTTCATAGGGGAAATTGGTCAAGTTAGAAATGAAATTACAGTTGTTCTGGCCCGAAAATAGTGTACAGTTTTTCTTGTATGCATTGTTTGTTGAAGACCAGGGACATCTTTTTATTTACAATTTTTCTATTTGTTTTTTCAAGAAAATCTGTTCCCGGCCAACATGATTATAAGTTCTTTCTTACTATACAGTTACCAGAATAATCTCCAAAATTACTCGACTTTCTTACCTAGATAGCCACATCTTTAATGAAAGTTGCTGAAAATTATCTACGACATACAATGCTATGATTGCAGGAAATTACAATATAATCATAAATTTACTAGATTTATCTATGAAAATTATTTGTCATAAATAAAAAAAAATTATTTCCTGCAATAAGTCCTTCAGTCCATATACTTACAGTTGCTACTTATATTGTATGTTTTTAATAACATCAAATGTGCAAGAGCTCAATGTGTGTGAGAGAGAAGCACATGACTTCTCTGTTATGTGAGAGAATCCTACTTTTAATTGGTTACCTCTTTAGGTCTCCAATACTTATGTACTTCTCCTATCTAGGCCACCCATGCATACTTCTCTCGTATGTCACCCATGTATACTTCTAAGTTCTTCTATCTAAGTCACCCATGCATACTTTTCCTATCTAGGCCACCTACGCATACTTCTCTCATGTCACCCATGCAAACTTCTCCTATCTAGGCCACCTACCCATTCTTCTCTCATATGTCACCCATGCTTACTTCTCCTAAGTCATCCATGCATACTTCTCCTATCTAGGCCACCCACGCATACTTCTCTCATGTCATCCATGCATACTTCTCCTAACTAGGTCACCCGTTCATACTCTCCCATCTAGGTTATCCATGCATATTCCTATTACTCCTACTATCCAAGTTATCAGCAGCATTCAGTATTTCTACATGCGAATTTATATACCGTATATCCCAGACGTGATATAATTTTTTTTCAAAGGGTACCCAAAGCTGTTTGTTCAAGATCGACTTGAAGTAACTCAGCTTAGCCAAGAAGCGACACGGTTTCCCGAAAAACTAAGTTACATCCATAGATCTCCCCTATTCCCCGCCCCCCCATCCATCTCCCACATGGGTGACCGCAGCAAAAACGCCCAAGTCGAACACACTGGAAGCTTCCGTACGTTGAATAGGAACAGATTGTATGATAAGTGTTTTTTCACAACGGTACATTATATTTATAAGCTTAAACGATATTTCTGGAAAATTATAATAAAATGACCTTAACTTACAAACGGCATAAAAGAAGCAGCAGTAACACTCATAGTGAAAGGATCTAGAAATGAGAGTAACGCGTGACTTTTCGATGCGATTGCATGCAAATACTTGCCATTAGTGCTTACATATTTAAGATACCACAAATAAAAAACTACGCTCAACACTGTTTTCCTTTATGATAGCTATCATGTAATAAAAATGCGATCGAATAAATTTGAACTCAACAGTGACTTTTGAACATTAAGCTATGGCCCAAATACGTGAGGAAACCAATGAGAGCGGACTGCCTCCTTAGTGTTTGCCGAGAGATCAAGTCCCCACAGCTGGGACTGGGCCGAAGTCGCGGGTATTTTTAGAGCCAAGAAAAAACGATGAAATCCTAAAGTTGTTCAGAAGCGCGAGCGCGAGCCTGTGCTGTTGCTGACTGAATACTACACCCATGCCATCCCCTACTTGTTGATTTTTTCTGTTCAAAAGGCTAAACACCAGTCCCTAGTGAAATGATACTTCTGGGAGTCTAGATTGCGGGAAGTTATATTTTATTGTTTTGGTTAAATGTTCACAGAATCAAATCAAGTTATATCACAGGCCAATGAATTAAATTCTTACTTGTCTTCACAACGAGCAAAGACATCACTCCTGTCTCAAATACACTTCTCTAGATTTTGGGAGTTTTCATGCCTTCACAATTCTCACCATGAACTTTGAAACATGCACAAATAACGTGAACATCTCGATGAGAGAAGATAATTTATTTTAATACAGAGAAAATCAACACGCTGGTGCAAATAAACAAGTCAGATGACACGTCGGACACCATAGCAATAGAAAAGAAAACGATTAGGAAGAACAAACACGTGCGTCTAGCCAGAACAATTAGCTCCCTGTTGCAGAAATAGCTTTGCTCGAATGAAAGTGGGCCGTGACGGGCTCAAACGGGGGCAGTGGAGTCGGTCTGATGGGCACATACGGGCACACGGGCACACGGGCGCACGGACACACGGACACGCGGGCACACGGACACACGGGCACACAGACACACAGACACCTACATCGTAACTTCCTATCTGTGCGGCAGATCTTCTGTAAGCAATTACTGTTCGAAAGTATTTCATGCTGTATTCTTCACAAGTTATCGACCAAAATCATGAGTCAATCTAGAAACTAAGCTCTACATTTTGCTCGAAGTGGGCTCGAAGTGTCAAACATGTGTGTGATAGAAGAATTTCGTCTTTTTTTTGTCGTTTCACATATTATTGTATGTAGATATGCGGTATAGAATAAACGGAATGATGTATTCAGTGAAGAATGCTCTTGACGATGAAGGTATATCTAGAATATTTCAAGTTGAACGAGACTCGGTAACAGTCGGGTCAAAGTTTCAGTCCACGGCACGTGAGGAGAATTATTTAATTGACGTATAGTTAGCCTTGAGAAATTTAAAACTCAGGTAAAGTTTTTTTATTGAGAGCGATTATAGCGGACGGCCGACATTCGCTTAGATTATAACACAGTCACGTTAGTCAATTCATACGCAAAGTTTATACAGGGTCTCCAAACTACTTGTACGGATAAACATAATCAGCCACAAAAACGTCCAATGAGTTGTACTTCCTTGGTTTTGGTTCAGTTCATTCTCTGAGGGAATCAGTGTCGTAAGATCATTCTTAGAAATTCTAACAGAGTCATTCGTAAATTCATATTTAGTAATACATCTATTCAACAACATAGATTCAACTTTAAAATATTTTACGAGCGAACCCTTTAGCTGAGGCATGGACTGCTTTTTACGAATGACAATGGCTCTCATTGGCTAACGTGTTTTAGTTCGTTGGTTTTTGTTCCAACACTCTTAGACGATCGTTGTCCACTGCGCACGTCATAAGTTCTCCTGCCAACGATAACTGCCAAGAAGCAGTTGCGCACTTCCGACTTGATTGAAACTCTGTGTATTTTGACGCAAGTGCTGAAGAAAATGGTGCTGAAGTTCTCTGTACGTACGGAACTGTGCTTGTGACGTGAAAAATGTTTGGTTATAGCCAGAGATAGATAGGTCACATGGATGGAAAAATTTATTTCACTGAAGGACGTGACGCAAGACTTTTTCCTGTCTATTCTATCTCTCAGGAAGGCAGTTAGAGAAGAATGAACTCGTGCTAATTTTTATTTAGCACCTGGCGCGGTGGCCTGTTCCGTCTCTTCCGTCATTGGTCTCGTGCACATTCTGCAGTGATGATGAAATCATGTATTTGAGGTGGATTTATCTATGCTGTCTTATCTTGTGGGCTGATATTCTTTCATTTACAGCTTTAGAAAAAGTCTCATCGCCGTGAGCTGGGTAATATCAAGCACGTACTTCGTGGAGCCGTCTGTTTCATCGGCCCCTCAAAATTCACTGAGTGAAAATGTGAGTATGAATAAAATACACCTACTTTGGATTGTTTTTCTCCATTTTGCAGGTTTTACAAAAAGAATGAAGACCGTCCACTGTAAGTAACCAACTTCCGAGTCTGGACGATATTCCTGTCTGCGTATACATGTTTAGGAAAAATTATTAATTAAGAAAAAATATTAAGCCCAGGTTACAGCTTTTTTGTCCGCTGCTGCACGAGACAGCTCGTAAGTGCGACAGATTTTCAAAAACCATACCATTTGGTGAGGTTCATTTCATGCTGAATTCGAAGCAAAGTGCATAATTTAAATAAATTTTTGCACCGATGAATTAGAAAGTCTAAATCTGCGTGAGCTAAAATTTTCAAGTTTATGGGATGAAGTTCATATTCGTTTGGTTAGGTAGGAAACGAGATAGTTTTACAAGGTGACCAAACGAATCACATCGTTAGCAGTGCGCAGATACGAGTATAGCTTCTCCAAGAAAGATGTTAATTAAAAACCTTATATCCCTTTCTTAGAGGTACATACATTTAATTCCACATCTGTGTAGTATTACTTGCTTCCAAATGAGGACAGTAATTTGTAAATTTAATGATTTTCGTCCCCTGTGGCATTACTTTTCTCGACTGAGCAAATGCACACAGTCTGACGTTGCTCTTCTATAGGAAAAAATCTCTCCTCTCTTCGCTGCCTGCTCTCCTTGCTAAGAAGTCTGCCAGCATCGTCAACCTGTCCGCATTTTAAAGCGTGAAAAATTTAATACGATCGACTCAGCCCGGACCAGTTCTGATCTCCGTATTTTAGAATCCTTAAATATCGTTAGAGACAGTCCGGTAATCAGCGAGTTAGGCTCGGCGGTGAAACTGTCTATTGTTTATTAGAATCCTAATGCGTCTGTATTTGATTTGTTTGATAGGTGCTGACTTATACCGTGTGAATCGTCCGTGTGAATCGTATTGCTTCATCTTTTAACATAACTGTTCACTTTGATTTTCCCGACATTTATTTTCACTTTACGTAACACTGAAGAATCATTTTTGTGACCGGAAAGCATTGTGTTGGCTGTGACGTTTTCCTTCTCACTCTGCAAGCGTCTTCAACGCAACAATTGTCTCTCGCCGTAACACGCTGACAAACTATGAATCGTACGTGAACATAATTTTCTTATGAATTGATCGACTCACCCGAAGATGTTGGAGCCGGGCCGCGACTGCCTGCGTACCCTGAACACGTCCGAGCCCGACGACCCCACCAGGAGTCCCTGGTGGGGGTCCTGTCCCGCCAGGAGGCCAGCGGCGGCTCTGGACTTGGGGTGCAAGGCGCCATGAATCTCCCCAGCGCACCACACGGCGGTCACCGCAAGTACCACTAAGCTTTTACGTATCATTTTTGAAGTAACTGTTCTGCTCAGAGGAAAATGAAAAATGATTAATAATTTATTGTTAAAATTAATTTGAAGTATGTAGTTTTAATTAAAAGTTGATAAATGCGCGTACAATTGTGCGAGCTCCAACTTTTTGTCTTTTAGATGAAGCTTACAATTTGTGGAAAATAGTCACGTGTTTACATTGAGACTTTGATCGGTAGCAGTCTAATGATCTAAGTAACATGTATTTTAATATATTTTGTAGTTTGATAGTTGCTGATTAGTGCATTCGATCCCAATTGTGAAGCGGATCTGATGAGAAGCAAAAATCCTAACTAAAATACTAAGTTTATCGAGGGGTACTTCGCTGAAATAATACTAAATAGAAATCAGCAGTTCAGGGGCATTAAATCTAAGTGATACCCAAGCGAAAAACTCCTTTCCAAGTATGAGATTTTGCACATCACTTCGCTTTAAGCTATACGGCAGTGTTCTAGAACGCAGGAGATTTTCGAAATTAAAGTTTTGATGATCCATTGCCCTCATGCTGGTATTCATGGCGTCTATGCGAAGTTTACTGGGATTCTGAGATTTTTTCACGGTCATAACTTTCAGTACAAACACGCAGTAAATAGTTTGTTTGTGAGATGGCATTGAGTACGGAAAGACGCTTTTAACTGACTGATGCTCAACTGCGACAAATAAGGTTTTACTGTTGAGTAAAACCGTGCGAGAATATCATGTAAATGCATTCACGTCTCTGCTTTTACGCTTGCGAAGCAGCTGTCTCTAATTAACTGTTCCTTTGACCACTTTACAACGAAGCAGCAGTGGGTGACACGCGTAGTCGAAGCTACCATGACGATATAATACTTTTGTTTCGTCAAATTTTGATCCTCCGAGCTGTAAAATTTTTCCAATTTTTAAAGCAAGTAAATTCTTTACGTCGACAAATGGAGTGCTAGAGCAGCGAGGAAAGTAATAAGGGTTCCTTTCATATTTTCGTGAATTTAAATATTAGGACAAACTATAATTTTACTTCATACTTCCTTTTCTGTCAATAAAAACGCTCGCGGTAATGCATTCTCGCATGTTTTAAAAAAAGATCAATGCAAAACATGGGCGAAAGTTTTAATAATCGTTTAAAATTTAATTAACGTATTCATCGTAATTTGAGAAAAACTGCAGTTTCCCTCATCATAAAATTAGGAAACTGTGTTTCCCCTGCTCGTATGAATTCGTTAATATACGCGACTAATGGATATTGTTATCGCGTGCGGAGGGCTGGTGGGAAGTGACTGATTTCACACGTTAATCATCATATAAAACGATTTCAAGTTAACCATCATAGCAAAAAACTTTCTATCTCATATTCAGGCGTGTTTGCTGATGCTTAAGCATTTTTTAAGCTTCGAAGTTTTAGTAAGACGTTTTCATTTTAAGTGTCAGCATCTTGCTACTTCATCTACACGAAACTAAACTTAGAAATTTATGCATAAGCAGTCTCAGCCTCCAAACTCAGGATTCGAGCATAAGTTCACCCTTCCGAAATCTCCACAGTTCAGAAATCAATGGCCTGAAGCTCCATTCTAAAATAGGGAATACCTGACTTGCTTCGGACCCCACACACACGAGAGCACCGGCACTTGCACTACCGCTCTCGACGGCAGCCTGTGCCAGAGTGAGGGTAGAGCGGTGTGTGAGGTAGCCACTAGTCAGCCCCGTGAGGGATGTGTTTCAGGAAGAAACTCCCGTAATTCGCAAAATGATAAATGAAAATATTTTCTTAGGAAATTTTAAGGTAGCAAGTCCACTGTAATGGAGTTCATGGAGAGACTGAAGTGATAACTTTTTCCACACTTCTCATCAGAAAGTGAAAATAAATTAAATATGTCTCTTCAAGGAACACCAGCGTATGCTGAAATATGTCTTTAACTACTCTCTAAAATATTGATACGATAGTAAAGAAATCTGATGATTTTTACGTAAAAATTATTACTAACTCTGGGTTTTTCCACAATCACCGCAAGCAGCATTTAGAAAAAAGTTAAGTTCTTCTTTCGTCAAGCCATGGAAAACAATTTAATCAAAATATGACCTTACATTGTTCGTATCATCTACTCACAGTATGATTTTCTAGAGTGACGCTCCTGGTAAATTCTCCTTATACCGATTTTTTACGACGTCAAACCGATGATGTTTGAAACGATGAACGATTTATCTACAGGGAAGTTGGGATTCACGACCGTCAATTTGGCGGTGAAGCACAGCAGTGGGAGGCCCAAAAGTCGCGTGGGACTTCACATCCGAAGTTGTAGATAACCCAACTTCGAGCAGATTAGATGGCTGGTGTAGCCAGCGGGCTGCGTGGTGGCAGCAGCATCCCTTATGAGGGGGCAGAGAGCTTTGCTGGGTTTGTAAGAGGGCTAGAGTAACAAGGTGTGGGAGATAGCGCAGAGGGTAGTGAACCTCTGTATAACGCTCTCGAGTGGCCGAGTTTGGTCAGGATGGCGAGTGGTGAGGGTATTGAACTCTGCCTTCTCTGGCGGCGCTCCGTGCGACTTGGGAATGTAACAAGCCCAATCAAAGTAACATCTCAGGACTGTGTAGTTACTTATAATGAAGAATATTTATAATATTTACATATACGAAAAAAATATTTTCACTGATGTTCGGTAGTTTGTTTGCTTTGGGTAATGAATTTTGAGCCTTTTGCATTTTTAAGCCATTACCTGCAAACGAGCTCTGCAGGTTCTGTGATGAGGATGGTGAGGTGAGAGAGGGCGATGCGTGGATAGACAAGGAATTTCTTCATTGGAAATCCTAAGGCATAGAATAGATTATAATAAGGCAACAGAAATGAGCCAGATGGCCCGTTCTCGGATTTCTACCAAAGTCCCGTTCAGCCCAACACCAAAAAAGTCCAATCAAATGATAAAGCGTGGATGGGGAGGGCAGGTCAGGTCAAAAACCAGGTATTATAACTAACACCTGTGTTCTGTGACCACCATCACCACCACTGACCTCTCCACTTTTCAAGTCAGAGGAAAAAGAAGGCATTTGGAAATGAAGCAATCGCACTCACGGTCCTCGATTTTGACGAACAGGCATCAGAACGCTCGTTTGAGCATGAGGAAGCGGACGTTTCATGACTACTGAATAACATCATGATATCCGCTCTTTACATATTGGGCTATGTGTAATATCATGTCTACTTTTATGTCGTGTAATGAAGTTGAAAAACTGGCTTCGTTTTTTGTCGATTTGGACTGAAACCCTCTACGATCGAGAGCAAAAAACAGTCCGAATTATCGTTACACTCGAACATGTAGACCTGCCGTTGCATGGTGTGCTTACTTAAAAGCCACTATTGGCACTGTGATTGAACGCAAATCACATTGTGAAGTAATTAACTGATTTTTAGCTGTAAATGTTGTATATATATATATATATTCATAGAAGCTTTTTACGGATGCAAAAAGGTTTTTACCAAGGCAAAAAGACCCACTGATGTTAATTTTGGTGAATTTTTGAATATCTTGCCGCGGTCATCGTAATGCCCTCGGAAACTAGAATATTGCAATGCTACGTTGAGTTAACTCTCGGCTGAATTACGTGCCTGAAATTCTACGCGCTCGGTTTTTCACAGTCGTAATATTTATGTCAGAATAATGTTTGTAATAAATATCAAGAAAAGCTGCTTACCGCCTAATGCTGAGGGCGTTTGTGAGGAGCCTGTGCCCTCAGTTCTCCCTGCCAACGGCGATATCAGCTGAGGGCAGTGAGTGACTCGAACGGAATCAGTCTGGTAAAAATAAGAGAAAAGAGAGATAGAAAAATAATTTTAATAAATCCATCACAGTTGACATACAGTACATCGTTGAGGTTTCGATGCATTGTAACTACTGACGCGTGAGGGATGTGAGAAATGTGACATTTAAGCTTTTTTTTTTAATAGAAGCACTCCGTGGTTCCGTGAAAACTGTTGCTCTGCATGGAATCGAACCCTAACTTCCTAGTTGTGAGGGACAATAAGCAGGGACAGCTGAGGGACAATAAGCAGGGACAGCTGAGNGACAGCTGAGGGACAGTCAGCGGGGACAGCTGAGGGACAGTAAGCGGGGACAGCTGGGGGACAGTAAACAGGGACAGCTGAGGGACATTAAGGACTCCCTGCCTTGCTATAAAAGCCATTCGTTAGAGACGCCATTAGCTGCGCAAGGGAAACTGCTCTCACGAATTAATGAAATAAATTGTTCAGCTTTCCTTCCATTGTGGACGTAACAGGCAAGACAGGAAGTCAATAACTCGGTGACCGATCAGAGGCTCCAAAGGAGAATTCGTCTCGGCAGACGTTCTCTAAAGGAGAACTCATCTCTCATTTGAGAAGAAATCATCTCATCTCTTATCTCCATGGAGAACACATTTGGAGACGAGTTTTCCAAAGGAGAATTCATCTCTCGCCCGACCATGGGAACTGTTTATAGGGAAGTGGGAGGAGCGTAAATGGCCCTCGCGAAATCATTCTTGCTACTATACTTCTCGTTTCTGAACGTATTTATTGATCGTCTTATACTTGGTTACATTTTGTGTAAAAGAATAACTAAGAAACTTAGAGTGTATTTACGGTAATAAATAACATATGTTTTTGGTGTTAGTATTCGTACGTTTTGTTTCCATTGGGTTTCTAAAATGTTACAAGATATGCGTATCAAAATGAAACGAATTCCCGTCATAATCCAACGTCTCGTGTGGCATATTTTTCAACGTTTTAGCACTTCTTTCACGTGCACAGCGTAGCAATCATATGTGGGGAGAAATATTTTTTTACGACCTGCATGCTTAATATTTCCAGTATGATCATCTGTTGTATTTAGGTTAAACAAAAAGAAAGGGAAACATTTCACGTGTATTTATATTCTAAGGTATAAGAGTTAGTGCATCACAAGTACAGAATAGAATAAAATATTTAGAGAACGATCTCAAACAAGAGAAGTGGTCGGGAAAAAAAATTAATAAAAGGACGAAGCAATTTACGCTACACTCTAAGCCACCGCCTGTTCGCCCACAGCCCCCCACAACTTCACGCCGCTCTCACGCTAGTATCTCTATGAGTAAATAAATATAGCAGTAACAACATGGAAGGAAGCCGCTTCTAGATTTTCAAGTATGAGCTCGAATAAGGATCACAACTGCGAGCCGTAGATTTTGTTTTGGTGTGCATGTTTTATCACCAATACTCCTCATTTGTTTTGGTGTGCATGTTTCATCACCATTACTCCTCATTTGTTTTGGTGTGCATGTTTTATCACCATTACTCCTCATTTGTTTTGGTGTACATGTTTTATCACCATTACTCCTCATTTGTTTTGGTGTGCGTGTTTTATCACCATTACTCTCAGGAAATTCACTTATGCCACGAGTCTACGGACGATAAGCTAACCTCGAGAGTCACTTGACTGACCACAAACGCCTCTATGAAGAGGAAACCAATGCCACAGGATGCCAGTCTATTGGGAAGTCAATTTTAGATCCAACAAAAGAAATAATTCATATACTAAGTGAGCTCGTACGTGAAAAACTTGCTAACCATCGGAAACATTACCGTAACACTACATAATACGTAAATTAGCATTTCTTAAATCTCTAAGTAAGTATTAAATCTCTAAGTAAAACTTTGAAAGATACTTTGACTACACTAGCATGGAAGAAGTGATTATATATAGAAGCTGCATTCTACAGTAAATACAGTAGTTTCGTATAGAACGCTCTCACTTATCTATACTAGAGTCGATTTTGACGCTCCAGTTCGTAACATATATTCCGTGTGAACAGAATCTATCATATATCGGGAACAGAGCTAATAGAAAATAAATAAGTTGAGATTATTCCAACTGTGACCGTTTTTTTTTAATTAAAAGAATCCTGTTTACCAACTTAAGAATTTCAGAACTTTTCAAAGTTCCATTTAAAACTCAGAAACACACGTAGACGAACCAGCAAGCAACTTTAGCAAGCGGATCATCAACATGCTCTGAGTAGACATCGTTAAAAGAAAGACACAACTTATGATCTGAAAATTCGAATGTAACGATTTCTACTTCGATAAATGAGCTCAACTTTAAGCTCATTAAACGGTTTCAAACTGGACTACAAAAACGGAGCGACTGAAATATACTTGAAAAAATAGCAGATAAATTTTATATTGAAGCTTGAATGCACGGCGAACATCTCAAAATAATCATCTTGGGCTTAAGCGCAGCATAATCTCTTCAAAATTTGAGAGTTGGCGGTGGTAGTTTATTTTAAATGCATTTATACCTGAACCCTTGATGCTCTTTATCAAGAATCTCTTACAAATACAGTTTAGTTTCGCCGGTCAAAAGCGTACACTTCTGACAAACAGTGAAGGGTCTTCCCCCTCTGGCAACATAAATCACAGCACCGTGAATGGTCGATATTCTAAAATCGATGTTAATATCATCTGAACGAACCCTGCAGTGTTCCAGGGCGATGGAGTGGGCTGGGTAAAATCTAAACAGCGTTACAATACAGCTGCCCCCCTGGCAAATAAATCCACTAAAAAATCCATAAACATTAGTTTCCTTCGTCTAAAACTGATAATAACATAGTTTGTGAGCTCGTTTCATGTGCTTGATGGATTTAGCATCACAGCTTAAGCAGATGTTGCAATACGTAAAAAAGCGCATGCACGATGTAATATCACTTCTAAAGCGTAACTTGTTGAGTAATGTAACGTAATAAACACTACAAATATTCAGACCTTCGAAGATCTTGTAGCAGCTAGAAGCTTATATTATACAACGTCCATAAAATTCATATGCAGCCTGAATATAAGACAGAAAGCTTAACACGAGGCAGTCCAAAATTTGACACGACATTGTTCGATGTACACAGAAGCACATTTATACGAATACTCTCCTTTCCAGATCAATTGTAGTGACAGTGTCAATGACACAGGAACGCTGCCACGATTTCCAGCTGCCACTCAGCTGCGCATTCGTACGATGATAACAAACATCTCAGAAATGAATGATTAAAAATATTACTGTGTGTTGTCCGTACAGCGCAGCAGCACGCTAGTGGCGATACTATCACTACTCATTCGTACAATGGATCATTGGACTCCTGAATCCCTTCTTAGCTCAAGGATTGTTTTTGACTACTCAAAATTCTTCAGGTTCACATCAAACTGACGAAAAATTTATGGCAATAGTGTTGATACTGCAAAAGCTGCAAAAGATAAATAAATTACTATCATCCGGATAAATTCATCCGGTTGATAGTGCAAGAAAGTAAGGACTTAATGATTCACGGAATCTAGGCAATTGCTGACAGATGATGCATTTTAAAAATACGTTCGAAATATTAAATTTCAACGCATAAGTAAAGTGAAGCCTTATCATCGGGGCAAAAAACTGAAACGTTTTCAATCTGTGAATATAGTTCATACATTCAAAAACTATTTCGCAATACGAGCTTTCTTTCCAAGCTCTCGGACATCCCTTTGACTCCCTTTGGGCACGCCATGTCTGCCATGCATCGATACGGTTTTGGTTCACGTCGCAATCTACGCACTTCTCACTCTCAGCAAGTTTGCCACCACCCAGTTGGAAAGTCAGATTTGAAAACGAATTTAACAGTAGCAGATTTGAAAAAGCGCTCAATTTCAAAAGCTTTCGATTTGATGAAATTCAGATGTACATGAATATTCTCGCTCATTCCTACAGCCCAACTCGAGTGGCGGCGCAGCTCGGAACACGGCTCTCAGCACAGCCGCCCAACCAAAGAACTGTGTTATACTACTTCACTTTGATAGTACACGCTTTACTGTATTTTCAATAGCCTTTCTTCGCACATGAACAGGGCATTTCTGTAGACCATTAATATATTAAATCGGGCATATGAGTAACCTTTGTTTCATTAAGTTTACGCCAAAGTTCTACCGAACATACTTGGAGACGGTCTTGAAAAAGTATCGCTACATGAAACATTAAAGAAGTTTTACTATTCGACTACTGTATCTTCATTTCCATACGTAAATATTTATTGATCACGAAGTCCATTTTGATGCTTTCAAGTATCTTAACAGCGATTACTTATTCGCGCTAATAAAATGTGCTAGCTTGTAAAATTACTGTACTTTCAGAGCTGTATTTGCAAAGCATAGATTTGTAAAATGAATATCAAAACACGGTTCTGATAACGGTAACATAAAAGATACCGATCGTTTCTGGTCTCAGCATTTGAAACAATTTCAATTGCAAGGAAACGCCACGGAAATCATGCATCCACGTTCACGATTGCGACCTCCGAGAGATAGATTTACTCCTTAGTGACAGTGATGGTCTTGCCGCCTCCATGAGATAGATTTACTCCTTAGTGACAGTGATGGTCTTGCCGCCTCCATGAGATGGATTTACTCCTTAGAGACAGTGATGGTCTTGCTGCCTAGATGGATTTACTCCTTAGTGACAGTGATGGTCTTGTTGCCTCCATGAGATGGATTTACTCCTTAGTGACAGTGATGGTCTTGCTGCCAGCGATGTCGAAGAGCTCGTCCGCACTGAAAGAAGCGATGAGCTTTCGTTCGCCGTGGATACGCGGGCTGAATCTGAACGTGTACTCAAACTTGCCGCGCGGGGGCACCGTTCTGGGAACAAAAATGAATTGGATAATTAATAGAAGAAAAATTTGCAAACGTACGGTATGGTCTGCGGCACAGTCTGACTGGACAATATAAAGATAATTAATATATGGTGTAGAAAAGAACTCCAAGTTGTGAATAAATTTATTCCTCTGCTAGCATACGATCAATGACGTATAATGTTGGAAGAGATTCTAGTAGCAAAGGTTAAAAAATGCGTAACAAAATTTTAAAGTACAAAGACATACTTTACGGCAAAAAAACTAGTCACGTGACAAAATTTTTTTTCGAAAGAAAAATTAACGTACGTCAGTCTGGTGGGGTAAAAGATGTTCTAAATTGCAAAACAATGCTGGTACGATATGACAAAATGAATCGTTAGACCCTAATTGTTTAATCATTCTACCCTGAAAAAATCTGTACGCATATGGAAACAAGTTAAACATCGGACTTTACGTTGGACAAACGTGTTCTGATCTAACATAGATTCAATATAATACTTTTTTTCATAAGAAGTAGAGCTAGATACATGACAGTGATCACTACAAAGTAATTCATATGAACGCAAACAATATTAAAGAACAGCAAAACAAACTTCAATAAGAGTCAAACGAGTGCCAGGGAGACACAAACGCGCTCGAAAAAGCGACGAGGCGTAGACGTTGAAGGAACGCGGGAAATTTTAACAACAACATAGGAACTCTTGGCACAGATACAGAAAGCTTTGACAAAGATAGAAGATTTAGGCAAAGACGCAGAAAATTTAGGCAAAGGCCCAGGAAATCCCCACTTATATAGAAGATAGACAAAAAAGAAAGACAAAATCCCCACTCATATAGAAGATAGACAAAAAAAAGAAAGACAAAATCCCCACTCATATATGTAGAAGATAGGCAAAAAACATGAACAAAATCCCCACTCATATAGAAGATAGACAAAAAAAGATAGACAAAATCCCCACTCATATAGAAGATAGATAAAAAAAGATAGACAAAATCCCCAATCATATAGAAGATACACAAAAAAGTTGCGAGAGAGACAGAGAAGCCATCGATGAAAGCCTTTCAACGAGTGAATTCGAAGTAAATTATCTTTTAAGTTGTTTCCTTGTGTCTGCTTCAAGGAGCTAGAAGAGAAATTATTCGCACTCATAAAGAAAGGGACTTAATGGGATTCATGCTTTACGTCACAATGTTATGATTCTTGGTAACAAAATATGGCATACGTAAAGTAACAGTATTTTTTGTGCAATAAGTTATGGAGGTGAAAGTCATCATTGCCCATCTTTTAAGCGAACGATGAAGAATTTTTTAAAACACTATTTTAATAGCATTCATGTAACTAAAATCAAAAACTGTAAAAATAAGACAAAAGTTTTAGTTCGTTTCTTACTTAAAAGTCAGAAGGCATAAACCGACGAAGTAATTGCCGCTCAATTAATTTTTTTTCAAGTTCAGGCAAGACATTGAGAAACAAGAAAGAAGAGAATTCCATAAAAATTTACCTTTCGTCACCAAAACCATTACTTTAGACAGCTCCATAACAGATTTCGTGTTTTCAAGATTTGCCATACACGTTGAAAAATGGTATGAAGTAAATATATTTAAAATCAGTAAAAGAAAATCATATTAAAAAAGAAGCAAGTGACACCTTTACATACGAAATCAAAACATCCATATTCTCATAAAGAACGGATTATTCAGATAAACTCAAGTCTTAATTAATCCCACGGGTAATATTCAGAAAATATAGGTAGAGGTAAATCTCATATTTGCAATTTCAAGCTCCAAGGCTTCTGCACGTCACTAGAAATGTTTCCAGTTTATAAAAAGCTTGGCATCTAAAATTGCAAACTATAAAAGTTACCAGTACAACGTCGTAGAAAAGTCAGACAATAAAAATCAATCAATCACATAGAGATCAAAAACAGCCAAAGCAAACACTTTATAGATTTGACGAGGCTTATATCCCTTGGAACAATCAAATCAATGCAAACACTGATTGTGTGAGTACTGGAGGTAGCTCCGTTGTGAGGAAGGCGGTGGACAGCAAGTTCATTAGCGCATAATTAAAAAACTCCGACGCAGTATACTCAAGATGAATCTAATCGTCAATAATAGAGCACCGTCCATCCTGTCCCGAGGCCACCTCAAGTTCATTCACACGAAAAATCAATTCGAGACTAAATTTTCGAGGAATGTCAGAGCAGTTGTGGGTTCAGAGAAAGATTTTACGGATCGCCGTCTTAAACGAATTCAATATTCAGACATTCACGAGTCCTTCAATTTCAAGATAAAACCTTAAACCTTTAGGGGCAAATGGCAGGCGAGACCAAGAGCTGGTCAGTTCGTAAAAATCTGACAAACGTAAGTCTCGGGTTAATTATTTCGAAACGGCGACAGACCAGAATGAGCCGCACAGGTAAAAACAACACAGAAAAAGGTAAGACATGAATCTCTTACGGCAGCTGAATATCCGTTGAAGGCAACCTGGTAAAAGAGTACCATGAAATGCAATTCCAAATCCATCCTAAAGAATATCTTAGAAAAACTATATAAAAGTTGACCGCATTACACGAGCAAAGTTTCACACCACCACAGTTTGCACTACACGATGTAAGGAAAAGATGATTTGGAAATCAGGCTCAGAAGCTTCGAGCTTCGAATATTCGTCATGTTCTCTACATAATATTATAAAGATCCAATGACTGTGAGTGCACTTATCTTCCTCAGCCATCTGTAAATTGTCTCTCAATCATCCAACATTTTTCCGGCGACCGTCGCGCTGAGCCAAGTGCCCTACCAACGATAAGGAAAAACGGAATTTCCGGAAAACTGGCAGCAAAGTAAGATTTACCAAAAAGCATTCGAATGGAATAGCTACATCACTTAAACTTAATGGGACCATCAGCTCGAAGCTATTCCGTAATTACTACACCAGAGCTGAGCTTAGGTGTCGTATGAATGAAAACTCGGGCTGTCATAATCCATTTTTGTTACCGGCATGAGCCAATTTAATTCTGCAGACTGACCTGCACCTGAAAATCTACGACAGTCCAAGGAAAACACAAGAAGCAACTCTCAGAAATAGAAGGGCAGAATTGAAAAGATGGTGAAATATTATTGAGCTGGAGTTATACTTTTATTTACATGAAGTTCAAATGTCTACATCGAACTCGACGAACAATGCAGCAAATATTTCTAAGGCTGATAAATTCGACCTTTAAAAATAAAATGGTATGATTTTAAATGAGTCAAGTAGGGTAATATAGATGCAATGCAGCAAGGTAGTTAACAAAATGAAACAAGTAAGTCCACATGAAATAAAGCGGTATCTCAATTACAATAATTCTGACCAAAGATTGTCTATCAGACATTTGAAAGAATTAGCGTGAGAATTCTACATCTAACACGAGGGTGGGGAATATTCATTCTTTCTCGAAGAAAAGCTGCAAAAAGTAAAAGAATTTCACATTAAGAAACCGAACATCAACAGGACTGTTGCTATCATATTACAGTAATTAAGCTTGAATTATTTACATTCCACCAATTATTGGATAAAATAAAAATAACCCCTGAGTCATTTTAAATCAAGCAACAACCTTGACGTTGGAGGTATGTATGTGCAGTCTCTCCAACACACTTCGAAGGTGCCATTCTGTTTCTTCCCACGGGATTTAATTCCCTATAAAAATTAATGGCAAACCCAAGAATTGGGACTAAAGTTTCACCTGTTGAGTTCCAAAGCCCTCGGCCTGAGAAGCCCGGAGCCGTCGACGCTGAGAGAGCAGTTGGTGAGCTCCTGCTCCAGAGGGTTGGTGAAGGAGAACACCACGTCGACTGGTTGCCCTCGTTTAACGTCATCCGGTACCTGAAAGAGGTACACGGTACAAAATAATTTGTTCATATTTTGTACACGGTACAAAACATGAAGCTAGCGTGAAAATAAATGTGTAGGTGCGGAGATATGGAAGAGCTCATCGAGGGTTAGCTTGAAATTAACGTCTTGAGAGTAGGAATTACAATTTGAGGGTGTGTACCATGATTTGATTGGTGAAGTTAAATTTGAATAGGTTGGGTGTGAGAGAATGAGGATAAAAACTAGAGTTTGTGTGCTCTCGCATCCTTCATAAAAATATAATTTTCCGAATGTAATCTTTCACATAAAATGTCCTATCGTATAGACAGAACTTTCCAGATACTATCGTGGATGATATTTATTCTCCTAAAAACAGTTAATTTCTTATGAATGGCAACCATCGTAGCAGCACAAACAGCAGAGTGCGTAGATTTGATTAGAACTCGACCGATTTGCACTGTTTTAAATTTTCCCGCAACCAAAATTTTCATGTAGGTATGATCAGCAACTCACTGCTGTGAAACACTTCTAGTATAATTACTAACAAAATCATTTATTAAAATTTTCCCCAGCGCTGATTTCCGCGACAACTAAACATACATTTATCATACATGTGCATGAATACAGAATGTGAAGAGTGACAAATACTTTTATACACAAACCTGTATCTCGAGCGCTGGTTTGAGCACTTGAAAATCGTCCTCCTCAGTCCAGGTCTGGTGAGTTTCAGCGACTCGGCAGATGGCGTACATCTTGATGAGGCAATGCTCGATCAGCTTGCGCCAGTACTCCTTGTATGTGATGGTCAGGGCGAGCTCCTGGTCAGACATACAACATCCATGAGTAAGAAAAATTAACCGTACTGTTTATGGTGGTAAAATCTAGTTCGGACGCGCCGCACTGAAAGAAGGATAGACGTAGGTAAAATAAGACTAATTTTACTCTGTTTTGGCTGTTTTCGCCAAGCTACTATGGAATATGTGAAGAAAATTTACGTCATTAACAAAAACTCAGAACGCATCTGTAGATTCCAAGACAGATTCAACGTAAGTGCTCGTGAACATAATGTGTGTGTCAGATAAATAGTACACTAACTCTGAGCATGTGTATGTAACTGAAAATACACAACTCAGTCAAAAATATATTTGTATAATATTATTTCAACTTGAATTCTGATTCGCTTATCATAAGCAAGGACGTCAGATTTATGTTGGCTTTATTCGGGTACACTTCTTTTCAATGCTGAGTTTAATGAGAGATTAAAAGTTTATTCTCGGACCCACGAACTTTCGCAAACAAATACAGTAATAAAGCACACCGCAGTTGCAAATATTCTAAAAGTATCTTCGATGCACAGCAATTCTGCAATTTCAATCTTCCCTGACCTACCAATAGCCTATCTTTCTCCAAATATACCCATCCACGGAACCATGAAACTTTGAAAGGCATTTGCGAAAGATGGTCGAGCTCTTGAAAAGCGAAGACAAAAGTACGTTCCACGGTCGCCTTTTGGGTTCATAGGAAATTACCTGCTCCTGCTTGGGCCCCAACTTGATCTGCCCCTCAGCCTTCTTGATGATGCTGTGGTTGATGCCGGTGTAGTAGACGGAGCGAGCTGTAAGCGCTGCCAGGATGGTACGAGGCTCCTCAGACTCGTTGCGGACGATGATCTGTGGCCACACGAATAATGAACTCTATAACGACTCAATTACTTTTACGATATGGCTTGATTTAGCTCAGTATGAAACACTTAGCAGCAGCCCTATGTACGTATGCAATACGGCTGCATTTAGATGCTTTTGAAAACTGACAGCATGCTTGTGAAACAAGACCGTACGGTCCTTTTTATAGATTGAAAAACAGGTCAAGCCTCGATAGGTTAACAGTGTAACACACTCTTCACATAGAGTCGACACATGAAACTCAATAATTCAGTGGGAACTAGTGCTTTGAGGCATTAGAAAATGTCATTAAATAAAAAAGTTGGAAACGAGAATAATGGATACTTGAATCTCGGAAGACTTACATCAACAGCCTTCAAACTCCAATGATATATAACACTTTAAACCCCAATTACAGGTCTATTTTTTTTTAATCAAAAACAGCAACTTCTTTCTTTTAAAAGTAGAAAAGAAAAAGCTAAGGATCGATACGACATTCCTGTAATAAATCACCATTAAAAATAAAAAGAATGATTCATTCCTCAGAGGTATGTACTCTGACGCATTTGTTACAAAGGCTGAAAAGGTAAGTACGATGAAACAGTTAACAACTCAGCCTCGTTATTTTAAATTAATGAAACCTATAAAACAAGAAGTCGCACAGGTTGATGATCTATACACCAAGTTGCAGAGGACATTCATAATATAGCGTTAATTTCGAACTAATCCCAATTCAGAATGAGTAAGAACAACTACTTAATGATTGTCAAAATCACTCATTTTAACACTGGTAAGAATTAAAATATTTTTCATTTCATCAAAACTTAAAATACTTTTCACTTCATCAAAACCTGCGATGTAAGATTTCATGAAAAGGAAAACCATCATCCAGAGCACAAACCTTGACCCTGAAGTCGTCGCCCACGTGAAGACTTTCGATCTCCTCGAGCACAAAGCTGCAGTCCTCAGTGATGTCATCTCTCACGGCGTAGTAACGCTGGGCCCGAGTCGACCCTCGGACAGCGTTGTGGATGGCCAGGCGTTCGGCCGCGGTACCTGAGACCAAAGTACCTTTATTAATTCCAACACGTTTAGCACCTTTATTAATGCCAACACGTTTTACCGGTGGGTTTCAATGCCTTACAACTACCGACGCATGAGGGATGTGAGGTTTAAGCTTTCTTTTCCAAGGGAAGCCCTCCGTGGTTACATGAAAATCAGTGCCTGAGCCGGGAGTCGAACCCTAACTTCCTAGCTGCGAGGCTATCACGCTAGCCAGTGCGTCATGGAAAGACACTAATCGAATACACACTGTCCCTTTTTCACATCGTGTTATTTAAATACAATCTGTGGCACGTGAAGCTTTTCAGAAATGTTCCTCCACGAACCTGCATGAACGAGCATTAGATTACTGTACGAACGCAAATAAACACGCTAATTTGCCTACAAATCTACTTTCTGGGATGATTTTATGCATCTGTTTTCACCTTCAGGGTTCTTGTAAAGAGCACACAGGTCATCCCTGTCATTCTCGTCTTCTTCGTCGTCACCGTTGTTTCCCACTTTCTTCGTTAGGACCTGCAAAAATTTGAAAATAAGTTTCATGCATTCATTTTCCTTCCTCTCCTAATTTTGAAGAATTCAGAAAATAAACGTTGGAGACTCATTTTGAATATTCAATTGATTCAAAAAATGTGTTGTGTAACTCTGGAAAAATCTCAGAGAAACGAAAAAATGCTATCAGTCAACTAGTTTCCTTTGACAATGAATTTTAGGATAACTTTGAAGATATATAAAACTCTTTGCACCGTCTAGCTCTTAATGTTACTGAAGTTTCTTCAATAAATGAATATCCTCCTGCTAGATTAGCTCAAATGTCAAGGGACTTGGATAAACGATCAAGATATCAGTAAACTTTCATGTTGTCCGTGATTATTTTTGTGCCACAATCCTTTTAGTTCTTCATCCACATCTCTTTGTTAATAGTTACAATCGGAAAAATGGAAGAAATTTAAATAACACCTCACACTGTGCCAAGTTATTTCCCTGTCAGCCAAAATCATAGCATAGCATAGCACTATAGAGGTCACTTCTAAAAAAAACATACAAGAGGCGTGCAGATGCCATCCTCATGAATAAAGGAGTACCGTTTAAGATGAAGAAGTGACCTCTATAGTTGCATTAAATTATAGAACAAAGCCAAACATCCAACAGAAACTTGCTTGGTGCGTATGAGCATGGCCTCTTACGCATGAAATATGTTTTGAACTGAGGGAAAGATAACTAACACTCCTTCTGTACCTCCCTCAATTGAGTCATGGGAAGGAATTGAACTTCACCAACCATGAGGTAGCCTTAAGGTCTCAAACTCACGACCGAGGGACTGCCACGTTAACGCGTTATTGACTTCGCAATGGAGAAAAATAAGCCAATTCACGCACCATGCGGCCAATGTGGAAGGTGTTGAGCTTGAGCCTTGAGAAGCCCCAGTCAGATTCCTCGTCCTCTCCCCAGTGCATCATGTCGGCGTTGACTTCAGCGAACACGAAAGGACAGTCGTAGTTGAGGCCCACATCTCCGCGCCGAATAGCTTCCAAAGAGGCAGGGCCGCACTGCATTTTGTCTGTCACACGATGGAAATACACATGAAATCAAACTCCAGATGGCCTAAAATGGTGTAGAATTTCAGTTTCTTTCCACAAAGTCTAACTAAAGTATGCTTTTTAGCTTACAAATAGTTTTTTCTATCGCGTGAAGTTGTTAGGCCTGCATAACTAGCTGGCTTTTAGATTTCAATCTATGAACGGAATTATATACGAAAATTACCTCGTTATTGAACAATCGGTGAATGTAATATTTTTTAAATTTAATTTTCATTCCATTACTAATTACGTTTTCAAATGTTGTGTATATTCTATCATATATTAAAAAATGAATGAGCATTACTCTGTACCATAAAATATGTTATCGGTATCTCTATCACGCCGTCCTCACCCCGCCAGTTGTGCGAAATTCTTTCCCCATAAAAATTTGTAGAAAAAAATTATTTTACCTGAATCTAAAATATGAACAGAACTGTTAGCTAATTCGAGCCTTTTATATTCGATCAATTCTTCAAGTTTTTCCTCCTACTTGTTTCCTTTTCGTTCATGCCTCACAAATACATTCAATACTGCCTCAAAAATATGAACTAAAAACTGTTGAACACGATTACCAAAGAACTTCGACTTGCACTTGTGATGACTCACTGTTGCTCTCCTCTTGAGGGGTGGAGTCGATCGCCTGCCAGCCTCCATAGCCTTTGGGCAGATCGGGTCGAGCCATCCAGACGTCGTTCCAGACATGGAAGTTCCAGATGGAATCGTGGCTGTCTCCGTCTGGACCACCATCAATTTCGTCCCCAGATTTCGTGAAGAACTTGTCAACCGTCAAGGAGGAGTTCGTGTCGTGAGCGGACACGAAGTTGGTGACCGACCGGCAAGGGATGCCGAGGGCACGGCAAACTGAGAGGAGAATTAGGATAATAAATATATGCAAAGCACGAATGATAAGAAACGCAGAGCAGTTAAAAACGCATCATTTAGTTTAACTTTGTTTTCTTCTCAATGCTTTTTAAGTTACGAAAGGTAGGACAGAACACCACGTAAATAGACTTTGAGCTAAATCTTTGGACAGAAACAGGTGATCACAATTTTTCCAATCTATTCTAAAACAGAGAACTGAGTACCTATGAGATTTCATGCAAGTCTTTCAGAAAATGAACTGTTTCTGAAGCGAAGTTCAAAGTTTCCACACACACAGTGAACTTGAATGACAGACAAAGCGATCCTTACTAGTGGTGACAACGGCCGAGAAGACCCAACACTGGCCGTACTTGACGGGGCGATAGCCCTGTCTGATGAACTCCTCAAGGATACGCACAGACCCTGTCCACTTGAAGGGAGGGGTGCCCCCCGAGTAGTCCCCGCTCCAGTTGCCTTGCAAGATGCCGTCGTCGTCGGAATCGTTCACCTACAAGAAAAAGAAAGAACGGCTACGGAATGAAATACAACGCCAAGAATCTGACGAAACTTAGCTTAACTCGTCGAAGTGTTATTATAACCAACAAAACGTTGTAATACCTGGTCATAAAGATCAACGCTCGTAAACAAAAACTGCACACCAAATCGGTTTTAACCCCTCCGAGCAATTGAATCTTTATAAAAGTTACAGACGTAAGTCGGAGTGAGATTGAATTAGACTGTAAAAGTGAGAAAATAACATTTGAGTACAGTGTCTATGATTCTTCCACCATCTGATTTGCATTGATTTCCATTTTAAGTTCAAAGCCTTCTCTCACAATTAGGGGCGGAGCTCAGTATCGAACAAAATTGAGAGGGGCCGTAGGTAGAAGTCTTGTAAATTAAACAAGATGAGAGAGATTAAATAAATATCTAACATACTGAAAAACACTCAAATGATATGAAAAACATCATCAAATTTCCTTAGCGTCGTGAATGAAATCATTCCCGAGAATAGCACCACCAATACGTCATGGTCACACATTTCCGCCTTCGTCTAGACTTGCAGTCACGGATTGGGGAGTGGTCCTAGCGAGAAACTTACGCCGGCGGAAATGGCTCTGACGACCTGGACCGGATTGCCACGCTCAGTGTGGGCGAGGTTTGCAGCGGGCATCTCGAGGATGTAGCAGGCCACAGGAAGAACAGCATCATCGAACTGCCCAAACGCCCACGGTCGGCCACGCGCTTTCTTGTACTGACCCACGTACACCTTGCCCTTGTCATTCATGATGTACTCGTCTCTCTCAGCATCGTCCTCCATGTAAACCAGATCATCTGCAGAATGAAGTCAAGTTAAGGAGTTTGTGTTTTAAACGTTTAGCAAGCAATATTGGGTAGAGTTTCTCTAACATGTATTTAAGGCGACTATTTACACAATACTTTGCCCACTTAAGAAACAAGTTTGTCCTTTTAGGAATGCAGTTTTCAAGTATCGCACAAGCCAGTCACCTTTGCACCACGGGTTGAACAGCACAAAAATGTCCGTTTCTTGCGAGTGGAGGACGGTGGTGCGGTTGATTGAGCGGTCCTTCAGGCCGGTGCGGACGTTCAGGCGCCAGATGCCCACAGGGGCTGACGCAGGGATGTACACCTGCATCGAGACGATATTTAACCAATTTTAAGCGTTGGAATTACACCCAGATCCTCCAAAAACGGGTTCGATTTAGCTGTGCGTCCATATTTAGTCGCTGTGTCTTTTCCTGCTACGTTTAAGCGTTGGAATTACACCCAGATCCCTCAAAAAAGGGTTCGATTTAGCTGTGCGTCCATATTTAGTCGCTGTGTCTTTTCCTACTACGTTTAAGTGGGGAATTACACCAAGATCCCTCAAAAAAGGGTTCGATTTAGCTGTGCGTTCATATTTAGTCGCTGTGGTTTTTCCTGCTACGTTTAAGTGGCATGTACGAGGTTAAACTCTGTGTAAGTTGCTTACAGTGGTGGAGACTCTACATAGAGTTTCAAAATTTTCAAAATTAGTTAGGTACTTTGCTGTTTGGAATCCGATGCAGTGAAGTGTATTCTGATGTATTTTGCTCTCCCGACAGTGTTGCAATTCTATGTTAATCTTACAGTAGATATTAACTATTACACTAGCTCAAAAACAGTAGAAGCTTCTACCTTCTCACAACTTGGATTATTGTCGTTTCTGATGCCCAACCCTTTAGAATATCCCTTTCGTACTAAAGAGATATCATAGAATATTCTTCAGTAAGCCATTACACACATTCATTTATTCTTCAAACGACTGCTCTAAAATTCATTACAAAAATAGCGTTGACTTTGGGGACTACGTACGTGGTCGATTTCTCAGAAATCCCACACGTAAAACGGGAAGAAGAAACGGTGCATAAAAAGGAACAATTTTACAAACAAACGTTTTAGAAATTCCCAAATTCCGTCATCAGAGCTGAAAATTCATGATACCACTGAAAGTCAAACACTAAGATCCACTAAGTACGAAAAATTCCGAAACGTTTGTCGGCAAAGGTGCTCCCTTTAACATCGGCTCTCCTTTTCCCTTGGAGCAGACTTGCCTGCAAGACGAGATCTTTGCCGCGAGTGCCAGGGTCGATCCTGACGTCCCAGTCCTCCTTGGTCTTGGTGAAGGCTCTATTCTGCACCGGGATGACGGCCAGTGTTCCCTTCGGCACCGACGGACGGGGGCCTAATTGAAACATTAACAATGTGAGAAGAAATAGAATTACTTTATTATTGCATGATCTGAAATGTTTCCTTCTCCCTCTCCTTGAAATTTGCACGGGTATCCTATAATACCGTTCAGTTAATGCTAAAATTAGTACATGAACAGGATATTTCAACACACTTCTGGTGTCACTGTTTTGCAAGTCGTAACTGACCATATCACGTACGAAGTTCCACTTGGAATTTTCGTCTCCTTCCAAGAGTTAGATATCCTGACAGGGCAGGTCTGTTCGTAAGTAGCGTAAATTTATTGTTGATTCACACGAATCACCAACGTATCTAAAAGGTTAGAAAAATTAGAATTATTCTTGAAATCCTCCAGCAAGAAGCAGACACACTATCACCTCGAGCTGTTCCTGTTGACGGAGCGGATAAGAATCTAACTCTGCTTCAATGGTGGAAGATTTTGAAAGCAGATGGGCGAGTACACATACATGAGGGCAACTTTAAAATGACACATGTGGTTGCGTTATTAGAACTTTACATCTACCACTCGCATTGAACACAAGTTGTATGACGGCCATTAGCCTCCAAATACGTAACTGTGAGAAGCATGGGTGATCTCATGGTTCTTGAGAAATCTACATACAAAAATTGTCATTTCATTGAAAATAACCGAGTAAATGAAGCACAATTAAAATTAGGAATGATAAATTGGAGATTAGTATATGTACATTAGAAAATAGCCGCCAAACTGATGTGGCCTATAAGAAACACGTAAAATTATCAATGCTCTCTGGATTCATGAATATTTTCGGTAATTTCTGTGCCGCAGCTTCTTCAGCAAAGTATGTCTGAAACAGTTTTCCCGTGCTGGTTTCTTTTTAAAACTAATTTTGTGTTCCCATTGGCAAGTGGTTAACTAGATTCAAAACACTGAGGATAAATTTTTCGAAGTACAGTTACACCCCAACATATCTGTTATACACCCCATCATATCTGTTATACACCCCATCATATCTGTCATACAATATACACATATTCACGATGAAAGCCTGGAACTCGTGCGTACCGAAGAGGAAGTTGAGGATGATTCTGTCGTTCTCGATGTCGACGTTTCGTTCCTTGAAACGGATCGCGAGATAGAAGGTCTGCCCCCGACGCAGCACAGGCTTAGGGCTGTTGGCGTCGTGCACCTGGTCGAACTTGATCGTGTTGTGCTGCTTGGCGTTGTCCTTGATGTAAAAGTGGATCCGGTCAACCCGGTTGATCTCAGCCGAGGCCGCTGTCGTGTGAAATGATAAATTTAAACTGATTATTGATCTTGTTATTAACTTGTGTTAGTGAATTACAACCTGCTGGTGTATAATAAATTGCTTATTTGAGAATTTTGAGAGCCGTTGCTGAAGGATGTTGTACCTAAGTTGTCGAAGATCTACAAAGAAGTAGAATTATGTTATACCATAAGAAAATTTTATAAGTCAGTAATTATTTTTCATATGAATTACACACGCCCAGTAATTTAGAATAAACCAAAACACGTATATTCCCAACAGCTATTTTTATGAAAGTGCGTATGAAAATGAGCTAGAAATATTCAATTTTGGGGTCATTATTCAGCTTTCAACACTTTGATGGCAAGGTAAGCTCTCAGAATATATTTTAACGGAAGAATCAAAGTGGATAGAGGGACGAACACAAAGATTCATGGGCACTTGACTGTACTAATATTGCTGATATTTCAGTGCTTGAAATGCCACTTATGATGGGAGGACTTCCTTCACACATGCACTTTTGAAATCCGCGTAAGCTTCTTCACAAAAATATGGCATATTACATACAATCGAATAGCGTATGGATAATAATAACGCGTCATTACTAGTAAAATACTCTAAAGTTACTACGTAATGGAATCTTTAGCCTGTTACTGACCATTTGGCCGGCAGGGTATTCACACAGACTGTGTAGTCGACAGTCATAATGTGAATGTAACGGCCACGGTCTCCCCATATGTGGACAGTGACTGTGCAACTGCAACTACCACCGTGTTCACATAATCCATTATTGGCCGAGTGGAGAAAGCAACAACCACAGCACCTATTTAATTCAACAACGACGATGTGAACACAACAACCATGGTATCCACATACGTCAACAACGACCGTTGGCAGATTAACAGAGGATGATACCTCATGGAGTGGCCCCCTAAATAGACAGGATACTCACGCCGCTCGGCCTCGTCCTCCTCAACGACGCGACGGTTGAGGTCGCGAGAGTAGTCAGCCCTGAGGCTGTTCACCCAGTTGCGGTAGCCCGTCCCGTATCTCGATGCGCTCATAATGACGATCCTTTACTGCATTGAACTGCGCACAAAATAAAAACGAAATCAACGAAGAGAGCTCACGAAATGTGTGTAAGCCCCTCCTCATTGAAGTGTTCGCAGAATGAACACCTCCTCATTGAAGTGTTCGCAGAATGAACACCTCCTCATTGAAGTGTTCGCAAAATGAACACCTCCTCATTCAAGCGCTCACAAAATATACAGACATCTCAATGATGAATTATGCACAAAATAAACATCCCACCATTTGAAGTGCGCCCAAAATGAAGCACCTAATCATCAAAATGATGATGCTGAACTTTAATCGTGCTGGGTAGAAATTTCGAGTGCTGCGTTCTGCTTAAATGGTACAATGCCTTGTGGTTGTTTTAGTAAGCTCAGAATTTTCAGGATTTGCGCAAGTTTAGTTTCAGGTACGAGGCGTAGACTTAACAGGTGTTGTTGATGTCACACGCACACCTCAGGCCTCGCACACCTGAGTAAATCATAAAAGGTGCTGCATGGTCCGTTAGGCTCGCTACCACGCTTGGTGCGCTGCGGTTTCAAGTGCAAGGAAACACCCCACACACAAGTTGCACACCGGATCACCAACTAACGCATAACTTGACACGTTACCCGATAGTAAATAACATTTTTAATCATAAGCTCAGACGTGAGCACTTGTTTTCGTTGCGCAGTCTCCGCTGATTGCAAAAACATCGATAAAATACAGACAGTTCACGACGCCAGGTTTATTTTTCATGACTATAGGAAGGGAGACCTGAATTAAGCGGATGTTTTTGAATGTTTTTCCATTGTTCGTTTCTGGAGCTTAGAGATAGCAATGCGAACTGTCTTCTGCCAATAACTGTGTCTTGATTGCTGCAGTATTTGACCTATATAATACTTGATATACTAAACTAGATATACCTTCGAATGAAAGCTAATTATGAGAAATCTGATGTATAAAAACGTAATTATCGTGATGTGCAATTAGCCGTCTTCCGTTGATTACAATGATATTATATCAGGTGAGCTCCACTACCATATTACATTCGATTAAACGAACTACATAATTATACTTTGAATATACAGACTAATTATACTGGACTAATTAACGGACTAATTATAATTCGATTAAACGGACTAATCATACTAATCACACGGTATAATTGGCAGCGAACCATATCAAATGATGGCATCAACTAAATAAACCCGAGCAACGCATGAAGATTTAAAAATTAAACCTAGGTAAAATAGCACAGCAAAATTGATCCAAACGATGCAACAGTCCCGCAATATCGAAGGCAGAAGGAAAGGCTAAGGCAGGCTTCACTGCAACACGACAGGAAAGCAGTCTTTGTAGGAGCATTGACGTTCTTATGGCTACTGTGTTCCACACACAGTAATTCATACGTCAGGGCATGATACTTTTACCTGTACAGCAGCTTTGATGACGATGCTTTGCGGTTTCCATTTCCCTAGTTTCATCAGAGCGTAAGCCCAGAACACGCAAGTGATGTGCTTGCAAGATATTTTCTCTTCATCACAATCGATACGAGCCTGTAAATAAATATTTACAGCCACGCACGGAGAGCATCATGCAACAAGCAGAAAGCAGCTCGGACGGGAGAGATATTTGGCGTGCTGCCACTCGAGAGCTTGACTTGGCTTGACTGAATTGACTGACTATACCGGCTCATGACACCACGGATCAGGTATTGCATGCACATATGTAGGTACGTCACACTTCGCTACATATGGTCTGAACATTTATTTGTTCAGTACACGATCTGTACTGAACATTTCATTTGACTTTCACATGTAAGCCGTGTACATCTGAAACGTTGGCTAAGCGTGAAACAAATCGTATGACCTCACGCATGGACTTGATTTTAGGTGAAGGTAATTTTATTATAAAAGTTGATATGAAGGCCAAAGAAAACATGACGTCTAAAAATGCATACATGTATGATAGTTTTTAAATCACTCATAAACGGTCCGCTTTTATTCTGTCCGACTTCAGAAGTCGACGCTGATGTTCCCTGACACGAGCTCACATTCACTTGAAATGAAACGCGTGCACTTTGGCAATGATCGTGCACTACACCTCTAACGCGGATCGTTCGCTGGCTGCCTGCCTGAGACTATGAATAGGGATCCCGATGTTAGGTTTGTACAACGCTGCGCCTCACTATCAGTAAAACATGTTACAAGCACAGCGACCAAAAAAGCATGAATAAATACATTTGCTCAAAGTCTCGTTAGGATCAGTCACCAAACTCACCGTCAACACTCGAGCGGCGACTGTTGTTGACAGCAGCAAAATTTTAAGGACCAAGGACCGCGTCACTTCCTGCAGAAAGTAACGCGACCTCGCATGTGTAACTCGATAGTGATACTCTTTGGTACGTGGAATTTTTACAAATTGTTGACGTGCACGTCTGTGTTTTAATTTGGACTTTAGGGATACACTGAGACACGCGTGGGAAGAGACTCGGAAGTTCCTAAGGGTCATATCATCGAATACATACACGCTAAAATTTCTCGCAAACAGGCGTATCACACACTGCAAGCGTCTGGCTACCAGCTGGCATAAAGATAGCATGTCAATGCCCTCATTTCTTGTGATACATTTATCGCGAGGGTAAAAAACATAGCGGCTTGATGAAATGAAAACCGCCTCAGAACGAAAACCCTTCATCGCTGCACGCCCTTTGTTCGCGATCGCACCCGTCGGAGCACGAGTATCTGCAGGATTATTTAGAGAACTGTCAGCGCCCATCGCACGCACCCTGCAAGCGGTTCTTGCCCTTGCGTACATCACAGAGCTTATCTGGCGCCTGCGCACGCTGCCGAGCGCTACTTCGGACCAACATTTAGCGTTATCTTGTTCCCCAAGTCATGGGTTTGGGGTCTGCGAAGCAGCGATACGTTGTGCAGACGTCGGTAAAATGTTTTGAAGCCGTAAGTTGGGAAAACATGGGGCATCGTTTCCTCGTTCTCTAAAATTAAGGTTGCGAATTTTTTCCCTTTCCTCAGCTAAATGAAGAAGTAATAGAAAAAAAAGCTCACTCATTCAGTTTACGGTTGACTAACTAATATGATTATTCACTCTCAGTTATTTCCACGGTTGACTAACTAACATAATTATTCACACATGCTAATTTTTATTGTTAGCTAAATAACGCAATTTCGTACCCACAGATAGACGCAAACATACATCCGAAGTAAACGTACACTTTTCTGCCTAGAAATCTTCGCCGGGCGGATTAGACAATTACCTTTGGCTTACCTTATGCCTCTCATTTAATCCCTTCTCCGGCGAGGGGGATTTAACTCGTTTTCACCTAAATAATACTTCTTAACTCTGAGAGAACAAACTCGACAAATTTTTTACTTCAAATAATTTTTTTTAACAAGTTTACATGTCCTTGCTGAGTGACCCTTCCCGATATAAGCCGACGATTTCCGAAAGTACTCATAGTTGTGGAAAAAATTATAAAAACTGAATACCACACGCGTTAGTCAGAAAACCTGCTGAGGAAGGGATGAACCGGTGCATATTCCAACAATGTCAAGCTATGAGCGAAAGTTAGCCATTACAAAGTGATAGTATAAAGTCAGGTCGGGAATCTGTTTCGTAACCGTCACCCGCAGAAAAAAGATTGGCTCCCATTTGCAGTTAAGGGCGATATGATACCAATGCAAGAGTAATTTGCTTACCCCTGCCTGGCGGTACGAACATATAGCAGTTATTAATTACCTAAACATAGATAATGGAGCCAATTCTCCTTCACTGAAGTCATGATACTTGCCCAGGTTCAATTCTCTAGATGTTTCGCTTTCTATTTTACTATTCAATTTAGGAACAAGTGACTTATGAAAGGTCGAATTCGACAGCATGTACTGTTATACCGACTATTTGGCCACAAATAGGTTGATATATGAGGGCGCTATACACGCACAATATTTACATTCAAGTCATGTAGCATGTTTAAAATATTAAACCTGTGAGGATCGTAGACTTCACCATTGCTCGTACCACAAAGTCAGTCTAACAGGGGAACGGTGCGACATTTGCCACTGATCGTAAATTTGTGAGCTTTGTCTTCATAACAGGCCTGAATTAAACACGAACAGGCCTTCCTTAAGAACCTTAAGCCGACGTTTTCTTAACCATCAAAATGAATATTGTAAAGTGCAATGAAACTTTAGGGTCGACAATCAGAATTTATTGGAATCACATGGGCACAATTGGCACAAGTACGACTGTTTAACGGCCTCACCCGGCGACACAACCAAAAGGCGCCGCAAGTTGGCGGCATACAGCGGTGTGGCAACGCATGAAGTAGCCACGAATTGTTGTCGGAACGTAAAAACTTAGCCACACCACAAATGCGGCCACAAATTGTCGACGACACATCTAAGCTGGGAAAATGAAGGATGATTATTGCAAATTCAAGATACGACAGACATCTAAACTCTACACCAATTTTTCTATTTAGAACATGCATTCATCTCGTCAAGCTCATAACGCTCTGAGACTTACGCCAAATACGTGAACTTGAGGGTTGCCCTAGCCAGAGATGTATGTTCATTAAAGAGCTACGCGAAGCAATTCAGGGATTGAAAACATTCCTGAGAAATGTCCTACGGCGCGTAAGATATGTCGAGATACGGAAANTTTACCGCGTAAAAAAACGGATATTTCTCACTTTAAGGGTGGCGTAACGACCAACAGAGAACTTTCCTTTTTGCACAATAGAACAAACTAATAGAATCAACTATTTAGTTGAGTCTATTTATTTTTTACGGTGTCCTGGTGGACGAAGGGCTCATACTCACGCAACACGAGTCCCTGATATCGTCGCGACGTCCATAATTATTCAATCTGTAAATTAGACGCTCCCTACCCACTCGCTTCTGCGACGGAGAAAATTGTAGACCCACTTCAAAATGACACTCATTTTGAAATAGAACTGAAGAAGGTTCTAGCTTAACACATTTAATTAAACAACGACTTGAATGTCACAGTGCGAGACGGGTCCTATGAAGGACTTCCTTGTTTTAGGAACATGGCGGCTGAATCTCCTTGCAACATGCATTGGTCGGACTTGTATGGTTACTGTTCGAATAAGAGGCTTAGGTTGGTGTTTTACGCATCACATATCCAAACCTAAACAATGTCTGTTATTCTAGTGAGAATATTCAAGAATATTTAGACAAAAAATTCTGATAAAATTGGGAAATGGTTTGAAAAACCATGATTATAGCTTAAAGACAATTAGCATTTTCTTCGACTCGAAAGAGATAGCCTTCTATATTAGGAACTATGCAGAATAATTGACATCCTAGTTCGCTGACTTCAGATTTCTCATCCTAATTTCACCACAAAAGGATTAGATCTGTAAATTTGAACGGTTCGCCTGATCGTTCATGATCAGACCGTCCAGTCGACTAAAGTGATCCGTCCAACGCTCTAGACTCGGTAGACAGGCTACAGTCGTGACCCGAGGGGCAGCATATTTCTACCGCTCGGTCCCAAGAGGCTGACTTGATGCTTGTTGCATGCATTTCATAACACAATTCGATACCTGAGTTATTGTACTCAAAAACGCAAGAGTGTAACTAATAGCGCTCATTTTTTATTCGCCAGGAATATGTGTTTCGAAGATTGTGAAAATCGCTTGATAACATAACTGTGTAAAAAGTAGTAAATCATCTTATTTACTTCAACTCCTGTAGTTTTACTCATTCAAAATTAATGTCCAAGTGCGTGTTTTCAAAAGTTAGTTTGAATCACATTTTCATACACCTAGGAGAAGTTTTGAAACACTCAGAGAAATTAGTATCATACTAACTAGAATCCTCAATTAATTGACTAAAATTATTACTCACAAAATAATATTACAACTCAGTTCATACTTTCTCACATTCGAACTGGCGGAACTTGCAGCAGTACTCAAACTGAAGACGTTCCCCTGTACGTGTCGTAAAAACAATTCCACTCCGAAGACAAAATAGAGCTTCACTTGTTTTCCAGTTCGATTTTGCCGCCGAATTAAAGGCGATTTTCGTCCATTATATATGCGACAGTCTACAAAAATTTACATAAATGTTCATAAATCGCGCTCAAAAAAGCTGAGGCCCATGCAGCTTGTCTAGCAGCTTGGGGAGTAGGGATATACACACAGCGATGACGCCAGCTGCAAAAAAAAAGATTCCCAAAGGCTGAATTGAGATTAAACTAAGCAAATTATTAGCCATAAAAAGCAATTAATTCAGCAATTTAGCCATCGTAATGCACACTTAATTTTAGGTGCGTAAACGCAATTTTCTTTTAGCTTCATCAAAGCTATAGGGTTAGGAAATTCTTATTTAGACCGGCAAACATCGTACTTAGAGATTATTATATCACAATTTCGGATAAACATTGATGCAAAAATTTAATCGCACTATTGCATTTCCCAATTTTTCTTCCCCAGCTGTCAATACATCTTTTTCTAATATTCTGGTCTGAATGGCTGGGACTCCGCTACAGTATATAGCGAATACTAGGGAATCGCACGCGGCTCTGTACACAGTTAGTACACAGTACATACTGTATAACAGAACAGCACGTGCGACTGTCGTTCAGGAACACCATATACACCCAAATTACATATTTAATTAAAACTTAAATACATATGGTTCTGTGTGATGTATATTATACCAGGTGTATAGTATACCTACATGGAAGTGTACAGCTTTCACGGAACAGCCACAGCGGGTCTACACAACAGCGTGTCCAATGATTGGTCAAGACCCAACGTCACGTGACCAGATGCAGTAACTAAATTGATTGAAATTCAAAATCACACTCACCAGCTCTCTATGTACCGATCTGACATATGGTCGGTCAACTCATCGCAGAAGTCGGCATATTTATAGTATTTTCATATGTTCGAATTCTACTTTGTTTAACCGTTGATGAATGTATCGTGTGAGTGAATGTTATGAATGCTGCTAATACGAATACATTAATACCATCTAGGAAGATCCTAGTATGGCCAAAAGATTTTCAACACCGTCGCTTCTGCCATAACCTTACATTGCTCTTTCTTATGAATTTTCTGTACATCTCAAAAGGGCTAAAAACCTTCAAGGTGCTTCACCATAGACTCTTTGAAGCTGCACAGCGGGGTTGCCGCTAAACCGTGCACTTATTGCTATAATTATACGAATTAAATGCTATAAAATGGGGATCAAAGTACGAATCCAGAACACTTACTTTTTCCAGGCGATATCAAGTATGTCATGTATAGAGTTAAATTTTTTCTGTACTTATAAATCCGGTTGAATATTTTCAGTGCAAGAAATTACTAGCACAAACGATCACTGATAAGTCTAAAGGACTGCACCTTTTGTCTTGGCTGCAAAGAATCTGAAACATACCAATACTAGAGCGGCACAAATCAGTGTCAGATACTTGAAAAACCTGCTTATGCAATCGGAATTAGATTTTAGGGCAGCAGTCGAGTAGGAGGACCACAAAAATTGAGAGAAGAGGGTGTTGTGAAGAACTATAATTATGGTTCTCAAAATGGTAGGTTTCGGTGTCCCTTTGTGCCACACGAATATGCCAATGTTTTTCATCATAAGAACACACTATTTCACCGGGCGTCAACTTTAATTTTCCACAGCCAAATTTGTCAAAACCTCTAAAATAAGGCAAACCAAAGAGAAGAAAAAACATGAGCTGAACACAAAATGATGATATAATTTGAGCATAGAGATGCTTTATGGCAAAATGGGCTTCAAGAATGCAATGCCAGGCAGCGTCAGTCTCGCAAATTTTTTAGGCAAGAATCTTCACGGTCTGAATTAATAGGTTGCATAGCTGCTACAGAGGCAGCTTGGTACTTAGGCGAGTCTAATTACGCAGACGGAGCTGTCGTAAAACTCAAGCTAGGTTCTTTTCGGAGACATCGGTTCCTCACACCGCACACATCATTCGTTTATATCGATGTAAATGTACTTTTTTTCCGAGTCGACTTGAGTTAGTGAATGACAACCTGCTGGCATATAATAAATTGCTTATCTGAGAATAACTGCTCCGAATGATCTCGGTATTTTAGTTTTGGTTGATCTAGAGATAAATAAGTTCAGTTATGCACTGGATGTAAATGCGTGTGTTTATTATACAATCTGATAGTTGACGAGCCTCTAACACACAGTTTACAAACACAGATGAATGGACAGCCCACTACAACTCTAAGTGCTCAAGGACATTATACAGAAGCTCAACTATTCCGTATTAATGGTGTGTTTCTTGAAGATAAATGCAATTAGTTTATTTTAAGATATTAACCCGTACATGAGATGCCCAGACATTCACGCCCTCCACAGGGAACCGCACATCGACTTCTACAATTTGACTCAGATCGCAAAAAATGGAACACGAAATCAAAAATGAACTTTCAGAAATCACAAATTATGCATTGTGACTATTTAACTATAGGACTAAGTGTTAAACTTTTCATCGATAAAAATAACCCCCATGTTCACTTGGTAAGAAATAGTCACTGACATGAGTGTACATATACCAAACATTTCTTTGGTATCGACCTACAAGAATTACGAGATGCAAGCAAACCTAAATACATATAACGAGATAAATCAAGCAGCATAGAGCGAGAGTTGACAGGAGAGGTTGGCTGTAACGATAGAAATCAAGCAGCATAGAGCGAGAGTTGACAGGAGAGGTTGGCTGTAACGATAGAAATCAAGCAACATAGAGCGAGAGTTGACAGGAGAGGTTGGCAGTAACGATAGAAATCAAGCAACATAGAGCGAGAGTTGACAGGAGGGGTTGGCAGTAACGATAGAAATCAAGCAACATAGCGCGAGAGTTGACAGGAGGGGTTGGCTGGTTAGAGCACCTGGATGCCAACACGCGTTTGGAGCTTCAGAGAACCCTGGACATTGTGTTTTTTTGACCGTCCACTCGTCTAGAGGAGTTTAGCCGGAGGGGACTCTGTATAAGGACAGTTTATTGTTTAGTTTTTGTCTCAGGTGTTATTGCCCAATGAGCCTCTCGAAGAAGGCTTCATAATGCGGGTATTTGGTGTTGTCAGGCTGCATGTAGTGAAAAACACACGTCCTCTTGCATCTCGATACCAATTATGTAGAATTAAAGCTGACAGTTCAATGACCTATGAAAGAATAAAACAATTCCAGAACAATCGAATACAACAATCCAAGAAGCTCGAGCGTTTTAAGAACTTTCTTTTTCTGACAACCTATTCTTACAAATTCGACGTACTAAGACAAGGGCTCCAACTTAGAAAACACAATTCGCTTGCTGTTGTCAAAAACATCGGCGTGACCCCCATGCCAGCATCACACCGCACGTGTTGAATTACGGCAACTCAAGACGTACGAGGTAGGATTTTACTCTGCCTCTGGTGGTAAAAAATGATTTTTACGTGCAGCGTTCGGGATGTTCAAAGTATGAAAGACTACGTGGTATGAAGGTCGCTGCATGTCGTCCTTGACCTTCACCTAACCTTGGCAACAGGACTCGGGCTAACCAACCAGTAAATTACCTGCTCCACGCTGGTGCTGGCATTGTTCAGCGGCACAGAAAATTCTGCGAAAAATATGCCGCAGATTCCATGAATGATGAAATATGACGCAGATTCTATAAATGACGGTGGCCATCACGGGTGAACTGAAAACTGATGTGTCCGTCTTTTCAAAAACAGTCAAAGGTTTAGTGTTAATTTTCTTCAGGTTCCCTAAAAACCAAATGGATGAAAAGTTGAAAGTATGCACTTTTACGCTCAAAGACTTATAAAAAAGTTGTTTCATTAGCAAGTGTAATTTTCAAACTACTCGAATTTTTGCTCTAAAAACTTACGTTTATAAGCATCTTGTCATTTATCTTCTCATACTTTAAGCACGTTGGCACATGTCCAAGGTTTGAATTTCGATAATTTAAGTGCTTATCCCTTGCGTTCTTGAAACTTTTTTGTCTATGTATCTTTTAGTTTCCGGACACCTACAGACTCTGATCTTGAAGGCATTCGGAATTTTCTGCTGTGCACTAGCGTTGAGCTTCACCAGGTGCTACTGCATCAGGGGCTCCGTGGTGTACTGGTAGCGTGATGGCCTCGTAACCGAGAGGACCCCGGTTCGAATTTAGCCTCAAGATGGCATTCTCACGTAAGCAAGGAGTACTTCCCTTGGAAAAGGAAGCTTAAACCACACATTCATCACATCCCTTACCACGCCAGTAGTTGTAAGGCATTGAAAACCCAACGGAAAAACGTATTGGAATTAATACGTTTTGCGTGGCCTCTTGAAAAATGCTCAATAACTTCTCGTAGTCGGTATATGTTTATCGCATACGTTTCCAAAATTTCACGTACATTTTCGCGACTTAGGAGTCCATAAAGCAACCCTCTTTACGGACTCATAATTCACGAAGATGCTTAGAGTTGACCACGCAGCTGAAGGTTGTATCAAGCCTCTATCATTTGACTTAATAATTAAGGAGTGGCGCGATGTGCAGCCGTGGTTGGACCGCCTGTTCAGGCCTCCCTCTGAGCTCCCAAACCAATACATGGTTCCGTGCAGTCAACGATTTATCCCCCAACATTTTTCGACAAGTATAAAGAATTATGCTCAATGCATGAAATATGTCGACCTTGTCAACCTTACTCTTTTACAACTTTAACTCTTTCTTACTCTTTTTTTTATGGGGACGTCACTTCCCAGAACATAGGATAAACAAACTTAACTAACCTAACCCTATTGCCTATGGCTTAGCCTATGCCCCTTGAGCATGCGCTATGACGGACCTCGTAACGGATCATGTAGTGGATCCAGCATTATACCACGTATAATACACTAAAGTATTATACCAGGTATAATACACCAAAGTATTATACCAGGTATAATACACTAAAGTATCATACCAGGTATAATACACTAAAGTATTATACCAGGTATAATGCACTAAAGTATTATACCAGGTATAATACACTAAAGTATCATACCAGGTATAATACACTAAAGTATTATACCAGGTATAATACACTAAATGGTTGCTGCAACATCAACGGTCCAACAGACACTACGACGCAGAGAACACAGGTTCTCAGATAGTCCCAAGTAACTCGAATAGTAATGAAAGTAAAACCTGCACTGCAAGAATTCAGTTTGACTAGCAAATCATAAGTCTTCTAAGCAGCCTTGAAACTTAGTAAGTAACTAAGAGTAAGCTCTCGTAACCAATCATGAAAGAGCTCCATATCATATGTCTCAAGGCACTTCCACAATCTCTGAGTTATGTGAGGGAATGACACCGTCTCCCCGATATGTTTACTCATGGTATTGACTTATGGGATGGACTGCTTCAAGCACAAATAATACTTAAAAATAATAATAAATATTATTATGGAAGTTGATGAAATGTATTTGATTATTCAGTAAAAGCCGACCAAATTACGAACATGACACGAGCGATATTAACAATGCGATATCAATGACACTATATTAACACTTTTATAACAGTGAATGCTAAAGAATTTCAGATGCATAGAGATAACTAAGAGCGTTATCTAAGAGGTGTTCGCAATATATAACATAAAAATGGAGATTTTCGCAAAAATTATTAGCAAAATTGGTAAAAACTGGCAAGGTTTCTCGTAGGCGATAGTTTGGCTTGAGGCGACAATGATCAGGCCGCCTTCGGGTGAGTGGGGCAGAGAGGACGGACACTCCATAGACTCGACTGGTTGGCTGCTCTGAGGCCGGGCTTTAATGAGTCAGGTAAGCAATTATGAGCTCATAATAAACCATTTTTGAAGGACTTGAGGTTTCAAGAAGTCAAACCAGCAACTTTTAAAGACGACAAGCATGCAAACTGGCTTCTCGACTATTTTTTTTCTCAACGAAATTTTTTCGGCAATGCCGGGGTTTCGTTAAAAAGTTAGTCATTGGAGCTAAACACTTCGAATTTTTTTTTCATCAATTGAAGGACATAGGAAGGTTTCCCAGACTAGTGCGTATATCGATTAAATATACATGATTACAGACGCAAATTCTAGTATAAAAACAAACGTACGTATGAATATTCTGTAAACAGAATACGTATTTAGAATAAGGCCTTTAGAATATTTTACCATCTAACTAAAGTTTCATTGACAATAGAACTTTTAATTGAACTCCAAAATAAAATTAAAATTATCATTGCACTCGTGTTAATAAGCACTCTACTTCGATCACATCAAGGAAGAGTTCTTTCACAACGTCGTACAAACTTCTCATTAAGTTCTTCCCGGCAATCAGCTCTCAGCACATCATATTACTCTACGTTTCCAATAAATGAAATGAGTCGTTGGGGTAAATGAAGCACCCTGCAGCTCATGGTGTTGTGGTTGTTGACTCGCGTGGGACAACACACACAGCCATAACCAGCCTCTTGCATTCAGCCCCACCGGCACCACCCTACAAGGACTCGCTTAGTCACCGACTACACATTGACCAAGCTCGTTTGTTTGATAAGTCACGATACGCAGTATTCTCTTGTACAACTCTGTATGGTGCCATGGGAAACCTGTCAGCAGTCAAACTTGAACTTGAACTTGAGCTTGCATCCTCGCCTATGTTTGCGCTTGAGTCCCAGAGTGTATTCGGTCGCGCATAGTGCACGTACACTCGTAAATTTGTATGAGTGTAAGAATATTCCCGGCTGTACGAGCAACTACATCCCTTCAGAAGTAAAAATTATACTTGTGAATGTGAATATATTTTTATTAACACTTGTATTTGTGACTGTATACATTCTTACAAAACATATGTTACTACGAAACATTTGGACAGTGTTGTGTCGCCATTCTCGCCAGAGCTTTTGCTCAGCATACATTCCCACTGCGCTTGTCTCTACAGTCTTGAAATATACACTTTTGGCGTAAAGTCCTCTACCTCTTTATTGCTTTAACGATGTTCCAAATTGGCAACAACGGTACAACCAACTCTAGCCGTAAATGAAATATGATTAGCTTGCCTTTACATTCAGAACAGGCTTATGTAGCTGCATAATTTCTAAGGGCTAACGTAATATTTGACGTGCGATCAATGGAAACGGTGCGTTCATATTTCAGTTGCTGTAATTTCTGCCATCAACAAACATATCTGCTTCTTTTGCGTAACGTTGTTAGCAAAACCTGCTGACTTTTAAATCGCTGCCTTCGTATACATACGAAAAGATGTCAACAATACTCAGAGTACGCATGGCGTCTGTTTGCGACAGTAGTAGTTATGTACTTTTTAACAGCTGCATCCTCACCGAATGGAATTATAAGGTAATGACATACTTCAACTGAGCATTGATAATACCACAGTCGCAACACACATTCTAATGCAGGCTATGATAATCTTACATCATTCAGAAAAACACCTGGCCAGCAATTGCTCCTCGCGGCTACAGAAATGATAAAGTCGAACTAAATGCTATAGGTGGGAGTGGTTAAGGCACTGAAAGCGTTATGTCACGCGAGCACTACAGCACGTTTATGTCCTCATAAAACAAACAACTAAGACAAGGCCGAGAAAGCATCTGAAAATAACTAGCCTCAGCACGGTCAGCTCGCCACTAGAGAGGAACAAATCAGGCAGACGCCGCTGCATCTGAAGCATACTTATCCGATCCATCATGCAGTTTCGCTCATCATGACACTGGAGAGCCAAACTACTGCCTAATTTTTGAGACGTAAACGAGCTACTCGAGTACTGCAGATGCAAGTGCTGCGATATGTATAATGTACTCGTACATTTCTCTCTTTCAGGAACTTTGAATATGAATCTTTTTCTACAGCTTTCAGCCCCACAAAATTTTTTACTCTTTTTGTGGTTCTTCTATTTTCAGCGTCATTAAGGGCAATGATGCCTTAGAAGAAGGCAGAAGTCCGGTGTATGCATACGAGCTCTTACGCTCGTCCAAGCTTCTGCAGCATTTCGACCTCGTCGTTAAATTTTCCACCTCAATAGAATATTAACTTCACATTTCTCAGCCATTCATATCATCGGTAAGTTACATCAGTAGTTGCCTCATGATTTTATTCATCTGGCAACATATGCAAGCATTGTCCAGAAACGATAGAGTGCTTGTGATAGTGTGCTTGCCTCCAAGTCATGAGGTCGCGGGTTCGACACCCAGGGCGAAGTGCTTCCATCGAGAAAAGAAAATTAAATACGATGTTCCAAAAAAGGCTGCACAGCAATGTGGTCTAGGACGAAGTACCAGAAATGTGAGGACAGTTCACGCTCGCATCAACGGACGTTGCTACAACGGAATTCAGAACAATTAGTGCACGTGAACATTCCCAAATGAGTCGATTTCAGAGTGCGATTCCAAAAATTCGACGTCTTTTTTGGGCAGGTGAGGGCTTCAAGTTTTTTTAAACATTGTGCGATGTTGCCTATGGATAGGGTATCTTAGGACCACTTCTCACTCGCTTTAGTCCGTTGGTGCTAGAGTGAACTGTACGTACTACAGCAATGACTCACAGAACACGTCCGTGTGAGTTCATGAGATCTCTTCGTGACTGCCCTCACACACTCACGACTCACTAACGCAGCGAATCGAGCTCCTAACAATCGAACAATTGAGCTGTTCACTTCGGTAACGAATGCCGTCTGAGCTATGAACTTCACATCAAATTTACTATTTTTATAATATTCATAGTTTGGACAATATTTTGAAAGACTTCAAAAGATATTCTGTCACGAGAAAGAGCATTCTAACTTGAATAAACCCGTAAAGCTGAACTAAACTAATGAGTCTACGGGGGGAAAGAGTTTCTTAAATCATCATGATTTTAAACCATTCTCTCTAAATTCTAAACTCTGTATGAGCTGCCTCACTGCCCGAACATGATATGATACATATGAACAACAAGCAATTGACCGACCAATACCACGTACTCGTCTGAGTGACATGTGGAGTATTCTGGTCGTTGAGGTGTTCATATGAAGAAGCGCTAGAGAATTCTCAGGAGAGGAGCCCTAAGTCGGCTGAGAAATGTGATACTCGCCAAAGTAAGACCAATGATGGAGCACAGCATTAAAATGTTCGTTGCATGTTTAAGTTTTTGGCCTAACGAACGCGGCAGACAGAAGCCAAAAACCTAGTCTATACTCAATCATTAAGTAAATTTTCCGCGACGCTAACTTGCACTGTCACTGTGGGTAGATATTTCCCATATATTCCCTAAATTTTGCATTTTTAATCACTTGAAGCGAACGACAAGTCAAGTGTCAGTATTGTGCCTCGAGTGAGCAAGTTCCAAAGCACTCACGAGCTGGCAGGCAAAAAATAAACGATGATTGTGAGCAGATTGTATGCAAAATGCGGTTTGATCGGAAAAGCAATAAACAACGAATAAATTCTTCTTCGGTGATGATGGAACGAACATCTGCATTGCTTGAGCCTTCTGGCCAAAGGGACCCTTGAGCAGTGGCATCCGCACCTGTCCTCCCATTAGTATTCCGCTCAGGGGCACAGCAAGCAACTGCAGAGGTCTGTCCCGGCATGATAATTTTAACCTATATTATGTAGCTCGAGGATCCCTGACCAATGAAATTATTGGTATTGTTATCATACAATTGGTTCTTGCTGGGACCGAATATCAGAAAAAAGTACCATTGATATACTATATCAACGTATAAAGAGGCACACTACACACACTTATAAACCGTCTAGTCCACTGCCCCACTTTCAAACTAGAAGTGGAACGTGGGACTGTAAAAAACTGAGTCCCCCAACACACATCTCTTGTCCTGTGCATGTCTCACCCTTATATTCCCTGTCGAAGCGTTTTTATTCGTTTGTCTGGGTATACGTGCTTAGGTTTCCGCACCCTTCCTTCTAACGCTCAGCCGGGATTCGTCATAGCAAAGTCACGTACGTACGAAGACGGAGAACACGGATGTAAGAAATGAGAGTTCTCCGTCTGGTACAACTTACGGAAAGAATGTTCAACTTCACAGCCTCCGGGTCTCCGAAAATATGGAGATTAGATGCAATGTATTCATGAATATGAGCATTCACAGTTTGGCGTTCGTCTGCATTTGAGTCGGCGAAGGTAAATGGAAAATCGAGCGTAATACACGTATATACACGTGGGTAGTGTATAAGTTTATGCTGAAAGCAGCAAAAAGAACGGAATATAACTTTTGAGTGTTTCTAAGCTTGGTCTAAGTTTTCCCAGATCTATATACCGTTTGGAAACTAAATTTGAAGCACAAACTCTGAACGAACACTTTTTTCAAAGTCATAAATACAAAAATAAATATAAAACTTTAGAAAAAATAATATCAAAGAATATTATTATTATTATTATTATTATTATTAATTACATTAATAGTATAAAAAACACTAGAAATTTCTTAGAACGTTTCACATTAATATAAAGCTGTCGAACAACAAAACGTAGTAAAATTCAAATGAACGTACTTTGGGTATATCATACCACAAATTTCAAAAATGAAAAGGCTTCACTTCCCTTCGTGTTCGGCAGATCCATTTAGATATTTTACCAAACTTTATCAAAACACAATCGAGTGAGCTGGCTCGTCAGAGCCACAAACGAAACTTCACACCGACAACAAAAATATTCCTGGACCTCGACGCCAGCAGCAGACAGGTGCTGTGAGCAGGCAACCTGTTGCTGTGCCAGACGACAGGAGCACACTTTACAGAGAAAAGAAAAGCGAGTTCGCGATTATAAGAAATTTTTCGTGCTTCCGTCATTGTATATTTAATGACCAAATAGAGAACGAGGGTGCGAGACGAGAGTGTTTTTTTGGTCATGTTTCTATTACAAAGAGCAGTTGCCTTTTACTGCGGTAAGCCCGATTCATAACTAAACCCGATTCTGATCATTTCCAACGATGTTTCGTTGAAACCATTATTTTCAGTACCTGTTGCCGCTTCACACAACTTAAAGCGGCAATGCTACCTTCACAGAAGGCAAACAAAGGACAAACCATAGCCGCGAATAAGTTGTTTGACGAGCTGTTACAAATGTTTCCATTGGCAAGACGAGAAACTCGCAGACCGAGAACAGCTCTTGTCTCTCCGTCGCTTTAAGTGAGGCACACACTCCATGGAGGCGTAGTGGCCGATTTGACGAGCCTTATATGGCAAGTCTTTCACATACCGGCAGGTCAGCTGCTTGCACGAGACGGGTTCTTCTTAGGCTTGCTGTGTCTGGCATACATGTTGAGGAACAGAGAGGCGGCTGCAAAATACAACTGTTCAGCCTCGTGAAATCTTATTTAAGCAAATAAAGAAAAGAGCGAAGGATCACCGCGAATAAAACGTTCGCCCTCGTATCATAGGATTAATTCTACGGAATCGTTCCATGAATGTGGCTCGATTTCTTTTAATCAGGAATATTGTAAATCATTTGAAGTTGCTTCTCATAAAGCGATCAATAAATTTTGTTCAAAACAAAGAAAGTGCTTCGATTTACTTTTCCCTTCCGGCATTCACAATTGTTTCAAGAAAGAGGGCATCCATTTCTCTTTTAAAATTAATTCGATCCTATTTACTAACATTAACATTTAGAAATTATTTTCTTGTACATAACTTCGCGTTTGAAAACAATTATTGGAAAAATCCTACAAAACACGAATTTGCGAATCCTGCACTGAGACGTTAGAAAACTTTAAATTATAGAGAATGAAAATAATTGTACGCTTAGTTCGATGTAAAGGATTTTAATTTTAGTAAACATACTCCTTACGCATTCAAAAATTCGATTTAGCATCAGTGATCAATCCAGACAAAGTGAATGATGATGGCAGGTTCAATTTATTTAATCAAAAGCTTCAAATATTATCGATCTTTGAGAAAACACATATGCAGAATTCTCTCGCAATATGTGAATGAACTTTTGCGCGTCAGAAAGGCATTATGTTTAATTCATTATTTAGAAAGACATTATTTTATGTAGTGTTGTACAGTAAGAGTATGTTGGCTAGTCTCATAATCTACTGATAGTTTTCGTATAAAGCTAAATGCAGTCTTATTGCATGCATACATACATAGGACTGCAGGTAGGTTTCCGTACAAAGCAAAATTTAGTCTTATTGTTAAAGTATTTAAGCCGTTTTTAGGTAAACTTGCAATTCTAACCACAAAAACCTGTGACCCAACGCGCCGTACAAGGCGCCTCTCGTTACTGGATCTGGCAGTCGCCCCGACCGACCATTTTTGATAAGCTAAGATTCCTCCACCAATTATACCTTATGATGCAACAGATCCTCTGTGACTCAATACATCCACAGAACACTAAGTGAGCAGTGTATGATCACAACCCATTCGTATCTATGTAGATGAACAGCAGCTGATGCGATTTCTTTCATCAGTAGAAAATTTTACGTCTTTTTCTGTCTTGCATTGACTTAACATAACGTTCTTTTACTGCCCAGCAACTTTCAATTAATTTATTCCATTCCATTTTCGCATTCAAGAGCATAAATCCACCTAACCAAGGTACGTGCATGTAGCACTCGTCCGTAAACTCGACCACAGAACAAGACAACGTCAAATGACACACGTCTTCAAACAACACTCGCCTCCCTCGTCCACAGCACAGTAGCCCACTGTGAAGCGCATAGCATGTCTCCACACTGACGTACGTTCAGACCTTCACTAAATACTTTCGCGTTCAGGTGACGTGCGTTATGATCATCGTTAGTTAGTGGGGTATTTTGATTATTTTATTTTGATTATTTGATGAGAAAACTCACTCGTTTACAATGATCACGGAATGATCTAGAAATGCTGTGGATGAGCCACTTTATGGGACCACAATAATGTAATTATGCACTTATACTTTCAACTATTTCTTCTCTTATATAGAATTAAATTTTGCATCCATTCATTGTGATTCTTGATATGCCCATCGCATTTTCAAAATTTAGTCAAGCAGGCAATCCAAGTTATTCCGTTACAGGTAAGATTTGTAGATTCGGAATTGAACCCACCTATTTACTACCGTTTCATTACACCGCTTTTTCTAAGACTTTGCTTTTACTACTATTTACCAACTCTGGCTCTCACTGCCTTATTCTTCTGAATTACGACTCAGGTCACAGTTATCCACACAACCTTTTGTAGCAGTCGGTTGTGNGCACCCGCCGCTTCCGCTCTCGCTGAAATCTACAGTTACTCTACCATCAAAGGAAAAGAGAGAAAGCATTCAGGACAGAATTCTTCAGGTTCGTAAAATGATACATATGTAAGCGTCGCACGGAAAGCGACCTAAACTACATATTGTATGTAAAAATACCAGATAAAACTTATCCATTGAAGTGTTTATTTTGCATTGTTCATTTTGAAATAATACAGGCACATCTAGATGCAAGAACAAAGAACCTACGGAGCAAACAAAAATTATTTTCTTCCAAACTTTTAAATGGATTTTAAGACGTCCGTAGTGAATTACGTTGCCTTCAATTATACTTTTACATGGTGAGCAATATTGTACGGTACGACAACGCTTCATTGACCAAATATCAACGACATAACTCTAATATTCGAAGTTCGCATTTAAACGCTGCAGTGATTGTCTTTAATCTTTAAGTTTTTTAGCCTTTGTTTCTCACGAAGCAAAGAGGATGTCATTAGGATTTCTAAAACGAACGCTTAACGAGTTCAGTGTTTTTCAACGAGTAGTAACATCGACAAGAAAGAGGTTTACAGACATGAGCCACAGCTCACAGACAGTACCCATTAAACGCTCACCTCGCCGGTTTCATCTGAGGTACATACTTGTTCATCACAAATCTCTCCTCGGCTCTGCTGAATACAAATCATCCGCTGAAAATAACATTCCCTACCTCATTTTGCTCCAACTGAACAACAGCAAAGCGTGCCTGCCTCTCTCGTACTGCAATGCCTAGTTTACTCTAGCGATTGCAGGGTAAACAGAAATGCTTCACACTGCACTCGCTATCCTAGTTCACATATCTATTCGAGTACAGAGTTGAGTCAGTTTAGGTGACAGAAACAGGGATGGATGTCACTCTCTTGTAGTAACTCAGGTGTTGCTAAGCTCAATAATTTGATAATAAATAACGAATCTAACGATCTTCACAGTTAGGAAGAATTAATTGTATACATTGTTAATAGTGCTGCAGAGTCCTGCATCGTCATAGCACACCTAGCAGTTAATGAGAAGCAGTCGATCTGCAGCGGTCCTTAGCAGACCTGGCAGTTAATGAGAAGCAGTCGATCTGCAGCGGTCCATAGCTGACCTAGCAGTTAATGAGAAGGTGCCCGACCGAGCAGGAACGTCTAGACAGCTTCAGCCCACCTGTTTCTGAATCTTTTTTTTGCTTCGCAGCTACGCGAATCAAGACTCTCACTAAAACATTTTAAAAATAGTTAGATCAATGCTCGACAGTACAATATAATAGCTACAAAAGGACGAGCGCTGTTACTTCAACAATGCATTGTGTGAACGCTAAAAAAAGAATATTCACTTAGAATACAGATGTAATAATGTTTTTAATAATTAAAATCACTTTCCCCGACAGAACACAAGTCGAGCTCAACTTTTAATTTGAGTAAATTTTTATCATATTGATCATACTTCTGTACGAAAACCACATGAAAGTCAACCTACCGGCAAAAAGAGTGATGAACTGACTGCAAATGGAGACGTACACCAACCACGAAGCTTGCAAGACAACTGACCCGTTGGTGTTGCAGGGTGCCGGCTTATATGCGACGCTCATGCTGCTCCTAGCGGGCCCGAAGCACCTGGAGATAACACAGGGGAATGCCAGGAACCACAGAAAGATCGTCGACTCTGTTGAAGGATGTAACTTTTCGAATGTGTCTTTTGACTATTGAGGACTTTTTTATATTCTATTCCTTTTTTATTGATAGATAACACACAAAAGAAAGTACATAGACAAGCTTTTCTTGTTCTTTTTTTGCTAGTTGTGACCTCATCTTAAAACGCTATGAATTTTCAAAACTCATTTGGAGCTGTTAGTCAAGTTTGTAAGTGCAGCTCTAGTTAGAATCTAGATAACACTACAATCAAAATAATCAATTGGTAATGCTGAATAAGGTAAGTATTATTTGAAAAATAATTAATTGATAAGTTCAAGCTCTTCGGACAAGAAATTAGTCGCATATTATTTTTCAAGCTCTAGTTATTCGCTACGTTCATAAATCGGTTTTCAAAACTGTGATCGAAGTTTAAGATATATGCGAGTACTAAACAGGCATCAGTCTCCATTCAGAGCTGGCAAAGTATAGACTTGTTTTTTAGTTGCTCCACAACGATAGGACGAAAGCAAGGCGTCGCAGAATAGCAAAAAGGAGCTATTACGTTTGGTCTGGCTAAGAGCCACCCAGTGAAGTAAGTAGAGGAATTCGCTGGTGTTTCATGCCGCATTGTTAAGCGGGTCTACCAACAATGGAAGCAGTCCGGTACATAGGGCAATTTATTTAAATGTAAAATCGTGGTCGAGAGAAAATTCTAACTAATAATAACCGCCGCCGCGTGTCCCGAATTGTTGACCGGAATTGCTTTGCATCTTGGATGCAACTAATGCGAAACATTAATGTTGTTCGCTCTCCTACTATTTCTGAACGAACTCTTCGAGGAAACTCCGTGTAATGGACATGTGGAGTAGAGTGAGTCGTTAACAGCCGATATTAACTCCTGTCCACAAGACAACTCGTTCAAACTAGGCCAAATTACACGCACATTGCACTGTAAAGTAGAGAAGTATCAGGTGGTTAGATGAATTAAGATTCTTTCTCTATAGCAATGATGCACGCCGTCGTGTTCATCCAAGACCTCATGAACCTTCAACGAAACCTGTGAGGGAGTGGCGAAACAAGGAGGAGGAATGTCTATCAAGTTCTAGGCTGCTTAATACCACAGAAGTGAGTTACTTTGATGAGGTAACTTTCAAGCTGAACTTGCATGGATACACTGAGCTGCTAGAAAACTAAGGTTTTCCATTTGCACAATATCCGAATGAAGAAGGGCATGTTACTTTGCCTGTCTTTCTGGAAAACAACTGCAGGGTGCATCAGGCTAGATTAATCATTAATTGGCCTGACAGTCATTCCGGATATGTCGGGTATTTAGATTGGTCTTTTAAGTCCCCAGACATTGAAAATTTCTGGGACCTCATAGAACGAGAAGTTAGACTTCAAGATGATCGTTCACGTACTGTGGCTGCCCTACAAGATCAGTTGATGCCAGAGCGGTTTAAAAACGACCAGGAGTACATTAGGACACTTGTAGACTCGGAGCAAAATTGCTCCCATTATTTGTGCTCGTGGAGGTCCTATACCGTATTAGCAGCAGGTGACTAACTAACTCAAAATAGCCCCTCGCTTATTAGAGAAAATAAACGCATACAACGGGCATTCGTTGGCATGCTTCACCCAGCAAACCTCTACTTAGCAAACACTACCCTTCTCAAACCTAGCTGCAATGCCTCTAAGAATGTTTTTCCATCGTGCTAACTCGTAATTTTATCCTGGAATGTAAATGCTGTTACGAACCAACACAAAGCTTCGAGGCAGGTGGAGATGCAAGAGAGGGTGTATTTCATCAACCGAGCAGTCACGACGTGACTATCAAACACCACTTGCTAAACCGACTTGGTTCAATAAAATCTCACTAATATCGTTACCATGCACAAGACTTCACGGGTAATTTTAATGGTAATATGATGAACATCGCACGGCATTCGGGGGAAAATGATTGTCGAGGTGTGTAGCTTATCTTCTACATTTTTCTATTATATTTTAACAATGTGCTCACTTATGCATATATATATTCACATGTTTAGCCATGAATTGTTTTCAGTTATATCCACGACGTATTTTTGTCTATCGAAGAAGAGCTCGTCAGAAATAAAATTGTACAGACCATTCAAGTTTCCCTTTGAAAGTGCCTGAATATAGCCTTTATTTCAGGAGGCTATCAAAAGAATTGATTGGGTTGGTTCGTTGTTTAGCCATAGCATTCAATTGTTGAGGGGATTATAATTGCTGGATAATTACATGAACGTAACAGCTTTGGGGCAATGAGAGAATCCCAAAAGTTTGTAAGGTTTCACGCACAGAAATTTTTAGCCTTTGTTGCATGGCAATCAGATATAGCTTGGACCACCCGCCCAACTGTGCTCAACAGAATTCGCAACGTGAAAAACAAGGAAATACTCAGCTTTCCATTCCAAGCAAATCGTGATTAAATCCAAGAGCAACTAATTTATTGATACTCTTTCGAGGTTCCATAGCTCGCAAACAAAGCGTGAAAAAATGTTTCAGCTTTAGTATCACCTTTCCTAATTCTGATTTGCTTGTAGACTGGTCTCTAGAAGGAGATTATCGGCTTCATGATAAAAACTGCGCTGTTCGTAACGTCTCACATTTTCAGAAACAAAGATCACTCTGGCCCTCCCAGTTCAAATGGAGATATTCTCGCAAGGTGACCTCTCATTCCGCACGGACTCGAGACAAAAGTTTGGAGCATACACCAGCAAATCGTCTAACCCGTGTAAAGCACGAACTTTAACCAAGTAGACCAAC